>JADBJO010010450.1:32500-60000 GCA_016801955.1 Conus betulinus | reverse complement strand
AAGCACTTAGAGCTTGGTCTCTAGCCGAGAATAGGCGCTATATAAGTTTTCATTATTATTATTATTATCATCATTATTATTATTAACATACTGTTACAGAGTGGTGTCACCATGATGTGGTCATTTTGACCTGCGATGTCAAAGAGATACTTATACTGACCATCAATGTAAACACAAAAAACCAAACCATACTGTTAAAGAGTGGCGTCACCATGATGTGGTAATTTTGACCTGCCATTGATGTCAAAAACATACTGATCGTATACTGACCTTCGATATCGAGAAACATACTGTAAAGGGGTGGTGTAACCATGATGGGGTCATTTTGACCAGCGATTTCAAAGGCATATTGAAATAGTATGTTTTTTTTTTTGTCCCCCCAGCTTCCAATTTTCCCAACTTTTTTCTTTTGCGTATTTTCTCCCCCCCCCCCCCCCCCCCCCCCCCCCCCCCACCTTTTTTTGTGCAGTTGGGCGTCCATTCTCCTTCTTTTTCCCACTGTCATTTTTTCTGCTGAAACGGACTCATCCTCACCACGCATTGCCTGCCTGCGTGCGTGCGTGCGTGCATCGCGCGCGCGCGCGCGCGCGCGCGCGCGCGTGTGTGTGTGTGTGTGTGTGTGTGTGTGTGTGTGTGTGTGAACAGATGGACATTCATTTGCTGATCTTACCGTGAAATAGTATAGTGTCATTATGATATGATCTGACCAGTAATGTCAAAGGGAAGCTGACACAACATGACGTCATCACATTGTGGCCACACTGTCCCATGAGGTGAAAAGGGCATACTCAGAAGGCCTTCTATCATTTTGCTGTGATATACTGACTTAAATATGTCAAATGTATACTGAAACAGCATGATGTCTCCATGACATTGCCATACTGACCAGCTACGTAAAAGGCAGAGTGAGTAAGCATGTCATCATAATGACAAGGTCATGCTGACCTTGACTTCAAAAGGAAAGCTTGATGTCACCAGAAGCTGATCCTACTAACTCGACATACCAAGGTCAAAAACTGAAATAGCATGATGTCACCCAAATGTGGTCATGCTGATCCGTCATGTCCTCAATGATTTGAAATAGCACAGTCAAACTGAAACAGCATGAGGTCCTCATGATGGGGTCATATTGAAACGTGAGGTCGAAGGCATACTAGCTTGGGTTCGTGTCACCCCATGATGACTTGCGATATTAAAGTCATGCTAAAAAAAAAAAAAAAAAAAAAAAAAAAAAAAAAAAAAAAAAAAAAAAAAAAAAAAAAAAAAAAAAAAAAAAAAAAAATAGTCTTGGTCACAGTGATGTGGTCATACTCAGCGACAATGTGGAAGGCTGACTGAAATAGAGTGGTGTAACTATAATGAAGTCACACTGGTCCGTTACATTACATGTAAACTGAAATAGCATGACGTCGATACAATGTGATGATACTGGTTCCTAATGTCAGAGGCAAACGGAAGAATATGAATGCACCTTGCTGTGATCATGCAAATAATCGGGTGTCAAAACTGAACTAGAATAAAGAATAAGAACGATGTGATGAGAAGAGTCATGGTGTCAAGTACACAGACTGGGTCAGCATGACGTCACCACACCATGCTCCAGCTCAACCGTGACGTCAAAGGCAATCTGAAGGAACATGACGTCACCATGGTGTGGTGATACCTATTTGTGATTTCAAAGGCAAATGGAAAAAAGAATGATGTCACAATAATTTGGTTTATAGTAAATCGTGACCACTAACCAAATACAGTGGTCTGAGAAAATCAGCAATGAAAAACTATGGCAGCTGACAAGACAGAAGCCGGCGGGAGCTGATATCCAACAAACGCCGCTGGAGGTGGATAGGCCACACTCTGCGTAAACCAGCCACCAACACCACGAGACAAGCCCTCAGGTGGAACCCCCAGGTAAAAAGGAAGAGAGGCCGGCAGTGGAAACACATGGCGACATGACCTGGACGCTTATGCCAAGAAGATGGGCCACACATGGGGGCAGCTGGAGAGACTGGCCCAGGGACAGAGACAGCTGAAGAGACCTTGTCGGTGGCCTGTGTACCAGTGGGGGCGATGGGCAAAATTGAAAAATTGAATCGTGATGTCAAAAGCAAACTATTACGTCACTATGCTGTGGTACAGCAATCTGTGATGTTGAAGGCATAGTGAAGTGTCACATCGTCATCATACTGTGATCATACAATTGCGTAACTTTAAAAGTATAGTGAACAGCTATGACATCACCGTGGTATGGCCGTGCTGACCCGTCATATCCGATTATGTGGTTTGTAGCCCAGCCGACCACGGAGGCCATATCAGGCCTGCGCCCGTAAACTGTCAAATAGAAACTGAAGTAATATGACGTCACCATGTTGCGGTCATATTGATCAGTGATGTCAAAGGCATACAGAGATGGTATGACGTCGCCTTAGTGTCACAATTCTGGTCGATCGATTAGAATGCTACTGTGTGTTCACAGGCCTAAAACGACACAACAACAGCAAACAACAAACAACAACGCTACTTACAATGCAATATTGAGAGTCTTTAAACTGCACACACACACACACACACACACACACACACACACACACACACACCACACACACACACACGCACACTATCACACACACACACACACTCACATAGGCGCGCACGCGCGCTCGCTCACACACACACACACACACACACACACACACACACACACACACACGTACACACAAACACACACACACATACATTCACATGATCTCACGCGTGCGTTTGCACACACACACACACACACACACACACACACACACACCACACACACACACACACACACACACACACACACACACAGAGATGCACGGAGAGAGAGAGAGAGAGAGGAGAGAGAGAGAGAGAGAGAGAGAGAGAGGAGAGAGGGGGGGGGGGGGGGGAAAGATTCTGAAAAACACTATAGGGACTGTCATGTCTTTCAGTTAAGCCGAATTCGCTACTGAACTGCACAATATTACAAGCACAGTATTATGCTCAACCCTGTTCTGTCATGATCTGGTAGAACAAGTGACTGAAAACACTCATCCAAACAAGCGTTCCCTTTTTCACACCGAATATTTTTCTACCAACCAGCCGCCGTGGCGAAAGTGGTTAGCGTTGCTAACTCCCGGGCTGGGAGGTCGTGGTTCGATTCCCATCAGAGCCATGTGGGGATTTTTCTGTCTCGGCCGGCACCCACCCAGAGTTGAGTTGCCACGGGCTCAGTTGGTGCGTGAGGTGGCACTGAAAATTGGACAGCAAACCCCCCCCCCCCCCCCCCACCACCACGGCCCCCACACCCCCAAATTTAAAACAAATACCTGAGGATTGTACAGAAACTTGAAAATGAATTTTCTTTTGTAGAAAGTCTCCCGGGATCTCCGTGGCCGGCTCCTTTGATTCCTACGTATAAAAAGCAAAAAAAAAAAAAACCAACATAAAAACCCATATACAGCTACACAAATATCCACCTAAAAGAATACAGACATTTGAATTCAGTAATGAAGACACGGATTTCAATCAAAAGACAGTGAGGAAGACACAGGAATATTACTGGAAACAAGAGGCTAGACAAGCCTTGAAGATGTAGGAAAACATGTGTGCCAACTGAGCCAAAAGCTTCTTTCCATGGTTTTAGAATATTGCAGGGCAATTACGATGTGTACTACCTATGACAGATTGCTGCATATCTTAACACGCAATAACAAAAGTGTCCATTTCGAGCTAAAGTATCATTAAACACAAATATCAACTGGCCACATCTGAACATCAACCGAAGCGACGCTACGGCTATGCAGGTGTCTTGTCTGCCGGGTTTCCGAATGGCGACCTGATATTGACCGCTCCCTGTGGACCGCCGAGGTTAGGTCTGCAACAGGCGAGCCTGATAGATGTTGTTGTTTATGGAATGACAGGGGAAAAAAGCATGAGAGAATCGTCATTCATACTTAAGAGGGGAGTTGTTGGGGGTAGGCGGGGGAAGAGGATGGGGGAAGTGGAAGGACAGAGAGTTAGAGGGAGGAATATGGAACGTGTGAAAAACAACTGCTTCTCCCTCAGAAAAAAAGATACACATTGAACACCCACCTCGAACTGTCCTTCCTAGCCAGCCACAGACATAGAGAGAGACAGACACAGACAGACTACACACACATACACATGCACACGCACAGACAGACAGACAGACAGACAGACAGACACACACACACACACACACACGCGCGCGCGCGCGCGCGCGCACGCACACGCACTCAAAACACACACAATTATGGACAATTTGAACTAAACTGATGGTCGAAAGAATATGCAGAAGACTAAACTGTTTTTGACTGGGATTGCAGCCTCAAAAAAAAATCGGGTAATAAGATTTGGTTTTTCATTATCACCTTTCTTGTCCTGATTACACTATTTTATTTACACGTTTTGTGAAAAAATAATGATGACTGGAGGCGACAAAGTAGAATCGTTCGAATAACCAAACCAGCTATTTTCATACAGAGTCGTTTCCATCATAGAATAGGCTAGGACTCACATTCAAGTTAGAAATGAGATTGTTAAACGTTCGCCTCAAACGAACACAATATGTTAACTTTCGCCATAAACAAATACAATCAAAAAGACAGTCAAAAACACTACGTGTTTTTTTTGACATGTTCGTGTTCGTTTTGGCCGTAAGCTTTTTGAATCGGTAAAAATCTGTTCTCATATGCTCAAACTTTTAATTGTTTGACATTGAACACTTTCATTTCAACGGAGGAGGGGATGGAGAGGCGGGGAGCTGGGGGGAAGGGGAGGTTTCGTTTTGTTTTTGTTTATTGGTTTGTTTCTGAACAGTGCGACAGGCCGAGGTTTTGAACAGACCTGTATATCTTGCGTTTGCATTTCTGTATGTACATACATTTGTATGCAAGTATGTATGCGTGTGCGTGTGCGTGTGTATGTGTGTGTGTGCGTGCGAGAGAGAGAGAGAGAGAGAGAGAGAGAGAGAGAGAGAGAGAGTGTGGTGTGTGTGTGTGTGTGTGTGTGTGTGTGTGTGTGTGTTGTGGGTGGCCATGCCTTATGTCCAGGCTTGCACATTCGGTATTTGTCATTACGTCGTCTAATGTCTTCACACACACACACACACACACACACACACACACACACACACAAGCACGCACGCACGCACGCACACACACACACCACACACACACACACACACACACACACACACACACAAGCACGCACGCACACACACACACACACACACACACACACACACACACACACACACAAGCACGCACACACACACACACACACACACACACACACACACACAACACACACACACACACACACACAGAGGCACCTGGGCGGTGAGAAGACAGGTGGCGCTGGTGTGGTTAATCTCCCCGCCGTTCATTCCGGCAGTGGTCCACTGGCTGTACCAGATGCTCTCATTCCAGGTCTTCTTCAGGGTGAAGAAGGAGGTGTTGACAAAGTGACAGATGTCCACGTGAGTGAAATAATGCGTAAAGTCCTCAAACGACATCCTGAGACAGCCCGAGAATCCAGCGTAGATAGCGAGTGAAGGTGGCACTGATGCTATGGCAGAGACCAGTACACGTTTGACGTGAACGTGCATAAAAAGATACCCGGTGAAACCAGCTTTCCCGTGAGGTGAACCCAGTTGTGACCCACGAGGTGAAGCCAGACTTTATATAAAGTGAGCAGTGCATTAAACACACCCAGTGAAACCAGCCTTTATATAAAGTGAATGGTGCGTTGACAACACCCAGTGAAACCAGCCTTTATATAAATTGAACGGTGCGTTGACACACCCAGTGACACCAGCCTTTATATAGGGTGAGCAGTGCGTTAACACACCTAGCGAAACCAGCCTTTATATAGGGTGAACAGTGCGTTGACACACCCAGTGAAACCAGCCTTTATATAAACTGAAACGGTGCGTTGACACACTCTGTGAAACAGCCTTTATATAAAGTGAATGGTTCGTTGAAATATCCCACTGACGGACCAACAATAGCATGTTGAACAATCTAGGGGAAAACAAACACAGACTAATGATTCTACCTTAATTACATTAAGGACTTGACAAAGATTTATAATAAAGAAAAAAGGGAAGTAGAAGGAAACGGTGGGAAAAGGAAAAAAAAAGACAAAAAAAAAAATTAGGGCAATATATCATAAAACATCAAACCGTTTCTAGCAACATATGGGGATTATTGTAATCCATCATAAAAGACAGATCCATTTATATTGCCTGCTTCCAGGCCTTTCGTGCACTGGATCGGACTCATCAGGGAGGTAGGGCTGGCTATGTCTGTAATACCTTGCATCAAATGGAAATATAACACAATCTATGATTCTGCGGTGATCTCACCATCAAGGGTTCAAAATCAGAATCCAGCAGCACCCCAAATCAACCAGCAAAGGGTAGAAAAGTAATACGGAAAGGAACCTGGTAAAGAAAACAAGTTGTTGAAAAACTAAATCATGATATAAACAGTATAAAATGTAGCGGAAAATCTTCGAGTCTGTGCTTGAGGATCCATTCAAGGATGCAAGGGAGGTCAAAAGGGTGTCCAAAAGACTCAGTGGTCAGCTCTGCTGTTAATAACCCGAGTATTGTTAGCAGCTACGACTTGTGCAGAACTGCCTTTGCTTGGGTCTCCTAAGAACTGCAGTCTCCCACTTATATATCAAGCAAGATTATGCTGAACACTACAGTAGTGGGGAAAACAAGTGCAGGCTAAAAGTTCTTCCTCAATACATTAACGATGTGGCCAAGTTTTAAATGTAAAATATATATAGTCAGATTGGTCAGCTCTGCTGTTTGATATATACATGCAAAACTGTAATGACCCCTATATGCTGCTGGTAAAGGATTTTACAGAGGTGTTTAACGCCCTGTTTTCCATTGCCCGTCATCGTTCTTTCACAACTCCACCCATTTCTTTTTCAATCTGTTCAAAGTCATTGTTGTCATGAAGGAAGAATTCTTAGCTTGCACTGCCCCCCCCCCCCCCCCCCCCCCTACCTCCCCTAATTATTTGTTCAACACACACACACACACACACACACACACACACACACACACTTACATAAACAAACATGAGTGTGTGTGTGTGAGTGTGTGTGTGTGTGTGTGTGTGTGTGTGTGTGTGTGAGAGAGAGAGAGAGGGGGGGAGAGAGAGACAGAGACAGACAGACAGACAGACAGACAGAATATCTGTCTACACATGAACACACACAAACATTTGAATACATATACACACGTGTACACCATGCAAGTGAGCAACAGAGAGAGAGAGAGAGAGAGAGAGAGAGAGAGAGACAGAGAGACAGAGGACAGAGACAGAGAGACAGAGAGAGAGAGAGAAACTACCAGAATTCTCCCTCCTGTCTGAACTTGACGCCATGTTTTTCCCACTCACTCATCGGCAGGGCTCTTCCATTCCCGAGACCTGCACAGAGCGGCACAGTCATGCATGCCATCATCATGCCATCAATCATTCCACATAAAACCACTGCAAACTGGTAAGTGTGGCCATCAATTATTCCACACAAAAACCACTGCAAAAACTGGTAAGTGTGGCAATCAAAACCACTGCAAACTGGTAAGTGTGGCCATCAATTATTCCACACACAAAAACCACTGCAAACTGGTAAGTGTGGCAATCAAAACCACTGCAAACTGGTAAGTGTGGCAATCAAAACCACTGCAAACTGGTAAGTGTGGCAATCAAAACCACTGCAAACTGGTAAGTGACAAATGTCTCCTAACCCCAACACATTCCTGATTGCATCCACGAAGACAAGTGAAACTGCAAGTCCAACTTATTCATCCTTTCCTCCCCAAATGGTTTTACTCCCAGGGAGTTAAACTGTTCACATGTAGATTTTTAACTCCCCGGGAGTTTAAACTGGAATATAAAAAAAAACTAACCTCCACTGTGTTTCAGTTTGGCTCCAGGGGAGTTATTCTGACATACCACCAGAATCACTCCTGCTCACCACCCACCACCCTCTCCCCGCACACTTGCTACCACACATGCATCTTATACATATATTTTCGATATATATATATATATATATATATATATATATATATATATGTGTGTGTGTGTGTGTGTGTGTGTGTGTGTGTGTGTGTGTGTATGTGCGTGCGTGCGTGCGTGTGTGTATTCCTTATGCACGGCCACAGTTCTCAACCGATCGACACCACATTTGGTATCAAGCATACTTAGCACCCCGGGAGGTCATGGGCTATTTAGTTTTGGGCGGCACCGTTTTCTAGGGCGCAGAAAAAAAAAGTAAATATCCAAAAATTCAGAGCCATAGCTCTCAACCGATCAACACCAAATGTGGCACAAAGCATTCTTGGCACCCTGGGAGTGTCATGGGCTATTTAGTTTTGGGCGGCACTGTTTCTAGGGCGCAGCAAAATCAAATATTCAAAAAGTCAGAGAGCTCAACTCTACCAACTGAACTTAGTTCTCAACCGATCAACACCAAATTTGGCACAAAGCATCCTTGGCACCCTGGGAGTGTCATGGGCTATTCACTTTTGGCTGGCACTGTTTCTAGAGCGCAGCAAAATTAAATGTTTGAAAAATCGATTTCTGCCTACAGTAAGTACAGTGAGCAGGGACACGAAAATTACAATGCTTTCACTTCACGTGGCACACAGTGGGGGGAAGGGAGGAAGAAGGGGAAGAAGGGGGGGGAGGATAGGGGAAGGGGGAGAGGGGGTGGGGGACGAAGGAGGGAGGGGGAAGGGGGAAGGGGGAAGGAGGGGAGGGGGGGAGGTGAGGAAATCTTCAAATCTGTGTGCGTGTGTGTGTGTGTGTGTGTGTGTGTGTGTGTGTGTGTGCGTGCGCGGTGTGTGTGCATGTGCGTGCGCGCGCGCGCGCGTGTGTGTGTGTGTGTGTGCGCGCTTTGTGTTTTTTACTTCGCCCACCGCCGCTTGCTGTCAGAGACTGAAGGCTGCCTCCCTATCCTGAACTGGACGCGTCCGTTGCCATTATTAGCTGTGGGGGTGGTCGACGAATCAGGATGATATATGGGGCGAATGCCTTCCAGTAGTACAGATTGTCTCTCTCGCTTCTCGGTGCAGTCGTATCCATTTGAAGAGATGCGCTGGTCTCTTGTAGACTACTTGTAGGGCGGCTTGCAATTCGCGAGAATGCAGTCTGGCTTGGGGCGCACCATGGGAGGCGAAGGTGGTCTTGCCTAGGAAAACCAACAGCTGCCTTGCAAGGACCACTGGGCGTAGGGACATTTTTTTTTTTCTGCTGGTAACTGGATCTCTTGCACTCTGTCGTGTGGCAGGGTCACAGTCATATGGCGAGTGTCCCACTGCAGACCCAGATACAGAAAAACTATTGGCGGGGGTAGGGTCTGACTTCTCCACGTTGTGGGAAAAAGCCCAGGTCTGCCAAGTGGACCAGCGCAGGTGGTTGATAGCCTGGGACCTGGACGGGGCTAGGATGGGGATGTCGTCCAGGTAGAAGACTATCCTGACTCCTTGGGCCAAAGGCTGCCAGAAAATACGGAGGAAATCGGTCCAAAAACACGGCCGTAGCTGTCGATTGAACATTTCCATCTCTCCTGATTTCCAGTTTTTGCGTCTGTCAACACAAATTGCATCAAGACGCAATGTGTCACTGACGGCCGACCAGTCCAGGACCTTTCCAAGGCGCCAAGGATGCTTGATACCCAAATTTGGTGGCGATCGGCCTAAAAAGTGTGGCTTTGTATAAGCATCACACACACACACACACACACACACACACACACACACAACATATTATACATACATATATATATATATATATATATATATATATATATATATATATATATATATATATAAAGATAATGACGACGACACCGACAACGACCACGATTGCTAAGATGCTGTTGCTGTTGTTGCCGCTGCTGCTGCTGTGGTTCTTGTTGTTGATGATGACAATGACGATGATGATGATGATGATGATGATGATGATGATGATAATGAACATTAAGTCCCCTTCTCCATTCTCTTACAGAAAGACATCTGGGAATAGGTGGGCGGGGGAGTCTTCTTAGTCATGGTCAATGTCAAGCCGTCATGAGGCAACCCACCGGAGGAGACACCGCACTGCTGCCGAGTCACTTCGGTGGTGTTCAGTGGCGCCTGTTCTGATCCAACATACGCAGGACACCACCTACTAAGCCCCCCTAATGACGACAATAATTGCTTAGTCGCGGAGCCGACGTGAGTGAGCTCTCCCTCCGGAGGGCGCCACCACGTCCGTCCAGCGACAACCTCCATGGACTCGCCGATACCGGTAACCCCGATGGAACTAAAACCAAGGCCACAGACGTGGAAAGGACATCGAAACTGAGGTCACCATGAGAGCAGGGCATGAAGGGCCACAGAATTTGAGACATTTTTTTCTATGCTGATCGGTGAGAATGAGGATGATTAAGACGATGCTACGGATTTCCATTCGGTCTGAGACTACATGACAGGGCTGTACTCTACACTTCCTTTCATAATATATCCTGGCGTCAACCAGGCCCGAGAGATACAGGCACTTGCAGTGTTGGTCAGAAAATTTGAGCAACATTCTCAGAAACGCATCCATTAAGTGGATGAAACTCGACTGTGTGGTCCCAGTCTTCCCAACTGAGTCCGCAGCAAACTCAACTCTGGGTAGGAGCCGGTCGGGGAAAAAAAAAAACGACTCTGATGGGATTCGAACCCACTACCTCCCAGCCGGGAGTCCGCGACGCTTACCACTTCGCCACGGCGGCTGGTCCCAGGGGGGTTATTCTTCTGCTGCAGGGTGGGGGTTAAGTCTGATATATGTACGAAGTGACCCCCCCCTCCCCCCCATCCCCTTTAATGTTTTCAAAAATTTGTTGAGACTTGTACAAAAAAGATTTTAGAAACATGTTGAAGTTTTACTGAGTAAAGTTATCTTGGCACAGGGTAGGAGTCATTCTAGTTTTCTAGTTTAACTCCCTGGGAGTTAAACCATTTGAAGAGTAGAAACTTTTCGTTACACCGGTCAGCATTTGGTGAAACGTCAGCCAAGTCTCCGAGTTCCATCATTTTTTTCCTGTCTTCAGTTCTATTTATTCATGCATTTATGTCTTCAGGATACAAGCAACTGTTAATTCAATTACTTGCGTCCTTAAAACTATTGTAATCTAATTGTGTAAGAGATGTGCTGTTACAACTATAGGATAATCAGTACGCCCTGTGGCATTCTTGAAGAAACAGTAACTGAATCCTCCCTCTCAACGAGGCATCTGAGCCGCAGCTTTGGGGAAGGTAAGGTTGTACTGCTTACAGCCCAGCTGACCAAAAAGGGCCATTTCAGGGCTGTCACCGCGTTCAAATCAACTCACAAGTAGCCACAGCTTTGAAAACGCGTGTTCCGTGGGAGGCGAACTCAGACGTTTACAGTATAGAGGCTGAGGTTAGGAGGAATGATAGAAAGGACTCACCCATCTGACCCATGGTCCGGTCCACTCCCTAGCCTCCCAAGGGTTGAAGAGACGCACCAGGCGAAGATCGGGTGTCTCCGTAGATTTCCCTACAGGGATATGCGCTGCTCCAGTCAAAGTGTACCCTTGACCTAAGATCAGGCCGAAGTCGCCCTCGTAGCCACGATCGTCTTCGGAGCACTAAACGACACATGGACATGGGAAGCATTGAACAACACAATCCTGTAAATGGGGGCATTGAAAATCACGTGTTAATGGTAGCATTGAAAAACGCATGTAAATTGGGGCATTGGGAAAACATGTAAAATTGGGGCATTAAAGAACACATGTAACACATGTAGCCACGATCTTCTTTGGAGCACTAAACGACACATGGACATGGGGGCATTGAACAACACAATCCTGTAAATGGGGGCATTGAAAATCACATGCTAATGGTAGCATTGAAGAACATGTAAACTGGGGGCATGCAAGAACATATGTAAATTAGGGCATTGAAGAATAATATAAATTGGGGGCATTGAAGAACACAAAATAAATTGGGGCTTTGAAGAACACATGTAAAGTAGCGCATTGAATACACATATAAATTGGGGCATTGAAGAACACATGTAAATTGGGGTATTGAAGAACACATGTAAATTCGGGCATTTAAGAATATTTTTGGGATAACTGCATTTAAGAATTGTAGAAAATGGGGACGCTGGAGACTGGGACACTAAATATAGAAATAGGTGGCCTTGAGCACATAAAAGAATTCGGAGTAGTGAACAACAATGGAGAACTAGGCCATTGAAAAACACAGGAGTTTGGGACATTGAAGAACGCAGAGGATCTGGGCACTGAACAACCCATGGCAATTGGGCGGTAAAGAACATATGGAGGATTAGGTTTCTCAATAATTGATACGAATTGATGTTCTGAAGAACACAAAGGAAGGGGGCGTGAATAACACGTGAAAATTGGAGAACTGAACACTTGAAGAGTGGATATTGGACAACACAGAGAAACTGAATCGTAGACAGCTCATGGGAATTAAGGAACTAAACGACACGCGCGAACTAGAGAACTGAACAACACATATGTCGTCACTTCGCCTAGTGCGGTGACAGGAATACCCAAATGTGAAAGGGTACCCCTTTAAATCCACCCGCCCCCACTCTAAAGCTATTAACACCCCAGAACAAAGAATACAAAACACCGAATAATAGGTGCGACAAACTAACAAATTTTATTCAGATTCGTACTCACACACGCACCACCAGCAAAACAAGTAAAACAGATCTTCAAACAAACATAAACACATCAATCATCATTAATATTCAAAAAAACATAATGCCCTGACACCCCACCTCCAGATCCCGGGAGCCTCAAAGGACCCCAACCACACAGGGTTAATATCGGACCAAGGATACTACAGGGGTTATCGCGTGGGTAACTTTGGGGCTGGGTCATCAGAGGGGAAGGATGGCCTACAGAACCCAAAGTGCCCACGCAATACAAACTACTAAGGGGACACAACAACACCCCCTCAAAAAAAACAAACAAACAATTCACTACAATTCCCCCTCCACGCAACATATCCAAATATATCCATATATATATATATATATATATATATATATATATATATATATATATATATATATATATATATGTATAAAAATATATATAATACATATGATCATCAACAGCTCATATACAATACCCTTCACCCTTCACACACTCGAACCATCTTTTTTTTTTTTTTTTTTCACAATCAATTTTCACACCTCAACTCTTTCCCTTCCATCGCGGGCATTTACAGTTTGGGCACTGGTGACCACTGTGTCACGGCAGGAGATGAAGCTCCGAACAATGCCAAATCAATAATGTCGCTAAGTTCAACACAAAGTCACTAATTTCAAAACACCGTAACACAAACTGAAGACGACGGAAGGCTCAGCAGCTCAACAGATCTCAACAGCAGGAAGGGAAGCTTCGACATTCGAAGGATGCTCTCGACCCCTCCTGGTCGTCTGTGACGATGACCTAGAGGTCAGCTACACCGACGACAGAAGCCAAGGCAATACCCGGTACGATGCCCCAGACCGGAGCATGCAGCAACAAAAAAAAAATATTAAAAACCATGTCGATACCGGAAAATAAAATAATTTCATAACTACTCTGACCCGCAAATAATTATCTAACTTTAAGCACACCAAAACCATAACACATTATCTTTCGCAATTCCACTTTCGACCAAGACACTCAAGCCGTCAAACTAACTACAACCCAACCTAGCCCTCACAATTCCATCAAAACAATACCCAAGTCAATCTTCAATATCCAGTAAAAAAGCACAAAAACAAACAGTTATTAACTTCCAGTTATAAATACCTTAACTTTCTCCTTATTCTACAATATCAAAATCAAACAAAATCAATTGATAATACTATCCATATGACAAACCATCCTTCACATGCCACCCTACCAACCTCATATATATTATCCCAATTCCAATTAACATACATCAAATAATATATACCCCAAATAAAAACCACATAATACCATATATAAATTACTGTTTTCTTTTTTTTCCTTTAATGGTATGTAAAAAATGCCACATAATTCAACACCAGCAACAACACCGGAGAGCGAAAGCGCTCGCCGCCGCTGAACTAGTAACGCAAACCCAAACATACTAATAAAAGCAGAGCGACGGGACGGCGCCCCCCTGCTGGGCCATACGTGATTAAGCAGACGCCTAATCAATTTCAACTTGCAATAATCACCAAAAAAAAAACAATATAATAAAAAAACACGACCCCCGCGCATACCGACATTCGACGCGCGCGCGCAGATGACAATAATCTTTCACGACACCTCCCTGTCACTCCTTCCCCCCTTAACTACAAGCCAGCGCGATTTTACGGCTCCGTATATCCTCTATATTATTTTTTTTTTTCACACTAAAACTAAAATCACACTTCAACACATTTCAACCCAAAATCATATACCTTCACTCCCTTCTTTAACGAACAGCCTGCCCCTCGCTTCTCACCTGGAGTTACGATGACGACGAAGACGACACAAGACGAACACCCGCCAAAGCAGCACCAGGCTGGGGAAACCCGCGCTCCCTTGAAATGCGTGGAAGCTGTAGGCAGACACCGAAACACCGAATACGTCTCCAAGGAACTCCGAGCTGTCACCAGGACCCGCCAATGGACTTCCAGGCAGCCCACTAAACCAAGTGGCAAAACTGCCTCACCAGACACTGGATCAGACCTCCGTCTCGAGCCAGGAGTCGCAAACCACTGAACTAGATGGTCAAAAAGGCAGACGACACCTAGAGGTGACAGACACCATGAAACTGACAAGGCCACACCCTGACTGCAACCAATCGTCTATAGGTTGCCCAGGGAACGACACGACACCACTCCAGATAAGGGCATGAATATCGACAGTCGTATACAGACTCAAAACATTAACTTGCTCAAAGACCAATCAACAATCAGTCACCCAAAATACCAAGACCACACTTCTAAACATAGGAACACTGTGTATCGGCACAGACTCCAAACCACCAATTCCTCCAATCATCAATCAATAATCACTAACAGCCTATACCCAAGACCAAATATGGACCTAACCATATCCAAACACCAATCTCCAATAACTCATCAGCCAATCATCAATAAAACATCAAAACCACAAACAACAACAATTACAAAAATAGATACGGCCAAATATAAGCACAAACTGCACCCTCTTTGGTTGATAACCTACCTACAATAACTCGACCAAAACACACACACACACACACACACACACACACACACACACACAGATGAAATAAAAACACACATCATAACTCCAAATATCGACATGGGAAAAAAAAAAAAAAAGAAAACTAAAACTAACACTGCAACCACTCCGCCATACGACAAGCACAATTTATGTCCCTTGAATGTCCGTGCGTGACAGTGGAATAGAAGCCAAGACGGATATATGGTACTGAAGAACATACAGGAACTGGGAAAACTGAACTGCACATCGGAAATATGCCTTGAACAACACATAAGAATTTGGACACTAAAAAAAACTCACAGTCCACTGAAGAAGACAGAATAACACGCAGGAACCGGACATAAAAATCAACGCAGAGAGATGGGAAAACGGAGAGGCGAGTATGGAATCGAGGCACTGAACATTACACAGGAATTGCAGAATCAAACAAAAATGAATGAAAAAAGGGGATTCGAACATCAGAATGAGAGGTACAAAAACAACAAACAACAACAACAAAAAACAGCCAAAATAAAATTGTCCTGTTTAGAAGAAATTATTTTCAAAACTTAAAGCAGTTTTTTTTTTTTTTTTTTTAATGTAAAATGAAGTCTCAGAATGACAGCAGACAATACCTACAACATGTTGTCCACAGACCCTATGAACGATTTGGAATGAAGGTTCAGAAAAGAAAACCAAGCACAGTTTCTAATACATTCAATAGTAAGTACGAATGTGTCAACCATCAACAGCATAAACAATATATCAAACAAACATCGACGCTAGAATTGACAACACAGTCAAAGACAGTCAATAAAAAAGATGGGTTTTTTTTTTATTACTTTCAGAGCTGGCAAAACAAACAAAACAAAACAAAAAAAAAAAAAAACAGGATGAGACTCATCAAAACTGTAAAGCTGAAAAATAGTGGTAAAAAGATCACAAGAAAAGGACAGAGGTGTGTGTGTGTGTGTGTGGGGGGGGGGGGGGGGGGGGGGGGGGGGGGGGGAGGGGGGGATGGGAAGGGATGGGGAGTGGGTGGGTGGGGTGGGTGGGGGGACGACGAAAGACAGACGCAGAAGAGAAGACATTCTAAGTTCAGAGTTACAAGTAGATGGTGGTAGTGGTGTGTGTGTGAGGTTGGGGGGGGGGGGGGGGGGGGGGGGGGGGGCGTGAGGGGACATAGGGTGAGATGCAGGGTGGGAAGAAAGTAGAGGGGATGCCGTGTAACATCTTAAAAAAACGCTACCTTGTCAAAACTGCCAAGGGAAGTTATCTAATCGAAGTTTGCACAGGTGAGCTCGTTTTCAAAACTCCGAGAGAGTCGAGTGACACCCCTTGAAAGACAGTTCTTTTTATCAGAACATAGTAAAATCGGCTTCGTTTACACCTCAAACGTGCCAACGTGTCTGTTAAGCTGGCATTGGTATAGAACACTAAGGCGTTTTACCTTCATAATTCACTTTGGATGCTTGACGAAAAGAAACGTACCGCGTAAGAGGTCCTATGTCTGTAGGCGGAGCGAGCAAGAGCTCTTCCCGCATGGAGTAAATCTAGCGTTGATACCGACACGGGAAGGGCGCAAGGGAACTACTCCCGCGGGAAAAGCTCCCGGAAACCCCCCCCCCCCTCCCCCCCCCCCCCCCTCCCCTCCTTCTGACAGGGACAGGAAGTGACAGACAGCAACAGGCACAGACAGGGAGAGCGTCTCACGCTGATCTCAGTGATGATGAGCGCCCGGTTGTCTGTGGCGTTCTGCAGTTTCTGGAACAGCTTGCGGAAGGTGACGTCATGCTCCAGATCACGGGCGGACCAGTGTTTGAACATATACATTGAGTTTTAATGGGCTGTTCGTCACAGAGGTTGACAGCAGCTTACACCTAGTATGTGGAGTGCAGAGGAGAGGGGGTAGCTCCTCTGTCACATTCAGTTGTGCACCGCCCGTGTGGATCATGCATCCCCTCAGTAAACCCTCACATAGGTGTAGTGTGAGAGGGAAGAGTTAGACCTGGATGAGGGGGGGGTGTGTGTGGGTGTGTGTGTGGAGCTGTCATTTTAATAACGGTGCAGGGAAGTGTCTTGCACGTGTTCTGTGCGTAGAGTGTGTTGTTAATGCTTAGCGTGGGTTGAATGTGAGTATGTGTTTTATGTAGGGTGGAGGGGGAACCTTCTTCGCTATGCCAGTGTTCGGCGCTCTCATTCTTTTTGCTTTTGCTTTTCCGGTAAGAGGCCACGTCCTCCGTTGGTAGCCATATTGATTTTTTTTCACTTCGTCGTGGAGAGTAGCGGAACCGGGCCGGAACCCTTCGCTGGGCGGAAGGCAGTCCGCTGAACTTGGAAGGATCTCAATCCTTGGGCTACCAACAACATTCTTCCGAGTCGTCCCAGACTCTTACTTCCTTCGTTGGAGGTGGCGCATCTACTGGTGGGGCTTTGGGCTCTTCGCTGAGTGAAGCTTGCCAGTAGCTCTCTTCTGTCTTCCTGGGCGCCTTTTCGTTTCTTGGGAGATAGGTCACAGTTGCTGACGTTGGGCGACCTGGAGGATGGTCCCAGAGAGGGGGATACCGGAGCCGAGCCTGAGGAGTGCTGGAGGAGTCCGGCGCAGGAAGGAGTCTTCTAGACGCCAGTGAAGAGAACAGCCAGTCTTGCTCCGGAGATCCAGTCAGCGGGACAGTCATCTCCAACAAACAGTTATGTGACAAGTGTGTGTGGTGTATGGGCTGTGGATTTGTGTGCGTGCGCTAGTGTGATCTAATGTATATTGTTATGCCCTGTTTGTTGTATTAGTTTGTTTCTCCCCCCTTCCTCTTCTATTTGTTGGGGGTAGCTTTAGTTGGTGATAGGTTGGGTGGCAGTGAGATCCGGGTGGTGGTGTTTTTTTTTTTAGGGCTCCCCTCTATCGGGTTATTTTGTCCCTTAGCGATAGTTAGCTCTGATAGGATCTGCACTCTTCTTTGGTTTTTTTTTTTTTTTTTTTTTTTTTTTTGTAGTTATTCTTTTCCTGTCTTTCCTCCCTCTTCTTTGATAGGTGCCCCATTTCATAAATGGAATGTATGTGTGAGTGATTGGGATGCTTGATATATTTGGGTAAATTTGTATATTATTTAATAAATATTATTTGTTCCGTACTTCCTGGAGTGGTCTGGAGATAGTGAGTGGTTTAGTGTTGTCTCTCTCAATGCTCTTTGTCTGTCCCTGCCTCATTCCCCTGACAGGGTCTTTTACCCTTGACAGTAAACTGAACGTTTAAACGCCACATTTTTTTCTCCTCCTTTCCCCCGCGCCCTCCCCTTATGCTGTGTGTGTGTGTGTGTGTGTGTGTGACGGACATGGTACGTGCCCTCAAGATGGAGGGACACGGTGAGAGAGAAGGTGTCTGGTCTGTCACAAGCCTTCCAGTGTGGTGGAGGGGGATTTGGGATGGGGGGTAGGGGGGGGGGGGGGGGAGGAGAAGAGGGTGTCGGTGACTTCGTGCAGACGTTTAAATGAAAGGGACTGGGGATAGAGATGGATCGTCTTTGCACGGGTATACACGAGGAAGGGATGGGTGCGGGGTGGGGTAGGGATAGTGACTGATTTCATAGGCGAGAAAAGGTGATAACTGACTGAGCTCAGGCCTTCAACAGGGGAGGAATAGGAGGAACAGCGATGATGACTGATTGGGCATACACCTTTATGATGGAGGAAATGATAACTGATTGGGCTTAGTCCTTTATGATGGAGGAATGATGACCGATTGGGCATAGTCCTTTATGATGGAGGAATGAGGACTGATTGGGCATAGGTCTTCATGATGGAGGAATGAGGACTGATTGGGCATAGGTCTTCATGATGGAGGAATGAGGACTGATTGGGCATAGGTCTTCATGATGGAGGAGTGAGGACTGATTGGGCATAGGTCTTCATGATGGAGGAATGAGGACTGATTGGGCATAGGTCTTCATGATGGAGGAATGAGGACTGGTTGGGCACAGGTCTTCATGATGGAGGAATGAGGACTGATTGGGCATAGGTCTTCATGATGGAGGAATGAGGACTGATTGGGCATAGGTCTTCATGATGGAGGAATGAGGACTGATTGGGCATAGGTCTTTATAATGGATCATGGAGGAATGCCTGACTGGGCATCCTTTATGATGGAGCGATGATGACTGATTGGGCATAGGTCTTCATGATGGTGGAATGACTGGCATTGTGTCAGAAACTTCAAGAGGGAGGGATAGTGACTGACTCGGGTTTTTTTTCGGAAACTTCAAGTGGTGTGTGTGTGTGTGTGTGTGTGTGTGTGTGTGTGTGTGTGTGTGACTGACGTTGTGTCAGAGGTTTCCAGAGGGAAAAGGACAGTGACTGACTTGGCATAGCCTTCTCCAGCAGTGCGGACCAGAATTCGTTGCGGGACTTGGAGTGGCAGAAGATGAGGTGATCCTGTCGGGTGGGCAGGCGGTCGTCCACCACCACCTCGATCCACTCGCCAAAGCGGTAGAAGTTGAAGCGGAACATGCCCACGTAGGTGTTCTTGGGATCCCACTCCTGCTCCTTGTGGTTGGGGAAGACCTGGACAACCATGCCAAGATCGAGGCGAGTGGGGGGGGGGGGGGGGGGGGGGGGGGATAAAGACCATCGATCAGTTCGTCAATCCGTCAACTTGGTCACTTGGTCAGCCAACCAGCATACAAATCAGGCGACTAACCAACTAGCCAGTCAGCTCATCAGTCAACCAGTGAACCAACCAACCGACCAGCCTTTCATACAAACAAGCGAGCAACCGCACACACACACACACACACACACACACACACACACACACACACACACACACAAACACACAGAGCCGCAGCAAGCCATCAAGAGTTAATGGTAGTGTGGTGTGTGTGTGTGTGTGTGTGTGTGTGTGTGTGTGTGTGTGTGTGTGTGTGTGTGTAACGGTTAATGCACAAACACTCGAAACCTCGCAAAACCCAGCAGCAAACAAAGCAAGCACACACACACACACACACACACACACACACACACACACACACACAGACAGCCGCAGCAAGCCATCAAGAGTTAATGGTAGCGCCGGACGACAAGACAAAGACAGACAACCATGTACCGCTCCACCCCCCACCCCCACCCCTCCCTCCCTTCGCGCTGGTCAACAGTTACTTTCTGCCAGATCTTGAGGTCTTGCACCAGCGCGGCACAGGCGCTGACGAACCAGGAATTGCCCAGCTCCCCGGGTTTGAGGTCATCACAGCTAATGCCCTCCACAATCAGCTTGGGGGACTTGCACATCTCCTGCCACCAACATCAAACCACCAGCAGTTCATTGCCACGGTTCCTAGTACTAAGAAGAAGACAAATGAAAAATGCATGAATCCCGACGACTATCATCATCATCATCATCATCATCACATTGTATGGACAAACTCTGTTCGTGCTGGAGGAATGGGGTCGGCTGTTGTTTGGCTTGACAGAGCTCAGCTCTGCTGGGTGGTGTGAAGCATGGTTGCTATGACAAAAGATTCACGTTTGCCAGACACTCTCTCTCCTCTCTCTCGCTCTGTGTGTGGTGTGTGTGTGTGTGTGTGTGTGTGTGTGTGTGTGTGTGTGTGTGTGTGTGCGTGTGTGTGGGTGTGTGGTGGTGGTGGTGGTAATGTGTGGTGTGTGTGTGTGTGTGAGAGAGAGAGAGAGAGAGAGAGAGAGTCTGTATTTTCCTTATGAAAACGACAACAATCCAGTCTGTTATAGACATTATGTTCACAGCTTGATTCCATACACGTAAATACGAGGGTGAATCTGCAGTGTCATGCTGACATAATATTGTCCATATACGGATGAAGATTTGCATGGAAGGAAACACAAGATGTACGTCATTGTGTCCCGATGCGACTGAATGGAGCATTGCTTTTTCTTTTTTTCCTGTGCGTGTGGATTGCCATCAATATGTTCAGCTGAGCATTGCAGGCTTCGTGGTTTATATATAAATATATTGATATACATACATTTTACATGCGGTTTTGAGAGGAAATGGCAAAGTAAAAGGACAATCTCTTGTATGTCCCGAGTAAGAGGACAAGCTAATCAACATCAACAGCCTGCAACAGCCATTCAGACTGGAATTCTCTACCTGCGTCCCATCTTCACTGCTGTTCTTACCAAGCTGTTAATGTCACTGCCAAAACAAATATCCACTGAAGAAACAAAACAGTGCCAAAGAAAAAAAAAATGAAATGCACAGGAAGATAAATATGAAATAGTATTTCGCAATCAATGTTGCAATGGGGTATCCATGAACATTTGTATCACGTGTCCTATTCCTGAGAAATTTGGGTTTCGTTCAACCTCCATTTACTTTATCTGCCTTTTTTTTTCTGAACGGATGCCTCGAACAGATCCGCAAAATGAACACCTGTCGTCTATCTGTTTGTCTGCCTGTCTGTCTGTTCATCCGTCCGTCCACACCTGCCTGCCTGCCTGCCCCCCCCCCCCTCTCCCTCTCTCTCTCTCTCTCTCTCTCTCCCCCTCCCCCTCACTTTGGGTCTTTTTCCACACAATGGTGGAATCCTCCTTGGAGTAGAAGATGGATTGTTGGTGGCGGGGAACTCGGGGTCCTTGAACAGTTCCCCGTTGGCCAGGCAAGTCTTCTTCAGCCTCTGGTAGTCCTGGCCCCGGAAGTTCTTGGCTAACCGTACTGAAAATCATGCACCTAACCGTACAGAAAATTATGCACTTAACCGTACTGAAAATTATGCACTTTACCGTACTGAAAATCATGCACCTAACCGTACAGAAAATTATGCACTTAACCGTACTGAAAATCATGCAGCTAACCGTACAGAAAATTATGCACTTAACCGTACTGAAAATCATGCAGCTAACCGTACAGAAAATTATGCACTTAACCGTACTGAAAATTGTGCACTTTACCGTACTGAAAATCATGCACCTAATCGTACAGAAAATTATGCACTTAACCGTACTGAAAAGCATGCACCTAACCGTACAGAAAATTATGCACTTAACCGTACTGAAAATCATGCACCTAATCGTACAGAAAATTATGCGCTTAACCGTACAGAAAATCATGCACCTAACCGTACTGAAAATCAGGTACCCGCTTATTTCATTCCGTGTTTGGTACCGTCGGTCAAAACATGAGAGGCCTATACGCAGAAGATTATCTTTTGTAATCACTGCTCCGTATCTGTATGCCGCAACAGACACCCCGGGTATTCAAGGATCTTTAAAGGCCCTCTACTCTTGTCAATCAGAACAGGATAGAAACACTGTTACACTGTACCAGTACAGCCCATTTTTGTTGTTAGCCCAAGACTTATGCAGGCCTACCAGCCACTGTGGCGAAGTGGTCAGCGTCGCGGACTCCCGGCTGGGAGGTCGTGGGTTCGATTCCCATCAGAGCCTTTTTGCGTTCGACCAGCTCCTATCTAGAGTTGAGTCTGCTGCAGGATCAGATCGGGAAGAGTGGGACCACACAGCCCAGTTTCGTCCACTATGGATGTGTCTCTGAGAGTGTGGCTCACATTTCCTGACCAACACTACAGGTGCCTGTATCTCTCGGGCCCGGTTGTCGCCGGGATATATTATGGAAGTAAGCGTAATGCACAGCCCTGTCATGCAGTCTCAGATCATGTCCACAACAACTGCCATCAAAGCGTGCAGACTTCAGTCTGCAAGTATATCCTGTCCTTTAAGGGCCTCGGGCCAAACAGAACGTTAAAATCCTACGGACGCGACATGACTACCTAACACTATTGAACAGTATTCCAAGGTACACTATTGTTACGGATGGAATGAGTGGTGTCTGCGGGTATCTGACTCACACACAGAAATTATGGATGCATGCACGACTTTTCCAAATCACATACACACACCCACTCACCCGAACATTTGACAGCCAGGCAACACTTTTTCTGTTTTATGCTGCCTGAGCCGTCAGACAAACATATATAATAAATGCAAAATCATAAATAGTCGCCAACCACAAGGCGTACACACAAATTATATGTATATACTAATATTTCAAATACGCCAAACAGGGCGCACGACAAAAATATATCTATATATGATTCACTATCTACTGTCGCTGCTGGTTCCAACGACGATGAAGGCGGCGACGACGACGACGAACGAAAGATGAAGACGATGACGATGAAGAACGACGAACGTCTACAGCGTCAAGTCTGACACAGAACTTGCAGAACGTCAGAGCTGTGGCTCAAAGAAAAAAAAACACTAGCACTCACGGCGTCTCTGCCGGCGACAGGGTGACAGTGTCACACAGGAGCTGTGCTCACACACACACAGAAGCACAGAAAGCAGCGACGGCCTCGCCAACAGGTCGCTGGTTCAAAAACTTGGGAGCGGCGCTCTGGCTTGGCAGCAGCGGCGTCTCCAGCCCAACTGGCTCAGCGGGTAGTCGGTCCCGGCGCAGTAGCAGGTAGGGTAGATTGTCGGCACTCAGGCCGACCTCTCCACACCGTCACACGGTGGAGAAGGGGGTAGTCACATCCACGAACCCCTGACCCTCAAACGTGGCAGCCAGTCCCCTCAGTCCAGGGAACACATCTACCTGGGGGAAACTGATTAACTACCTTGCTTATCATGGCTATTATTCATTGCAATCACAACTATATTCATATTCATTAGCCACATCATATTCCACTAGAACTTGAGAGAAAACATCAAATACTGCAATATTCCTTTTTTTCCGGAATAATAACACATCATTTCCTTTTCCGGAATCATAGCACTACACAGTAAAGGACTTCAATATAAACCTTTCAGAGTCTAGTTTTCCAAATTGGGGAAAGATTCCCACTTAGACCCTCTTCAATAAACCATGAATACAATTCATTACACACACTTAATGATTACTTTTCATCAAACTATAAATGTCTTTCGCCATGTCACAAATGTTCATTTCTTTCTTGTATAATAACAAGAATGTTTATGAATTTCAATCCATACATGACCAGATTTTAAAAGGAATATATTTTTCCCAAAATTCAACTACTTCATAACAGGTAAAGGAAAGATTTCCACACACTCTTGTTTACCAACACACAATTATTCAATATTCATATCAAGAGTGAATTAAATACTCATCCACATCAAAAATCAAAAACTAACATTTTTTTCTCAAGTCTCTGTCGCTCACTCTGGGAGCTTATTATCTATAGCATCAAGACTCTCCCTCTTCTCGCAAACCACATTAGAATAAGACCTTTTTTTTCATCATGAAGTTCATAACTAATTAAGTCACAGTATAAACAAAATCGTTTTTATTTATTTTTTTTTCTGAAGACCACTTCCTTTAACACCCACTTCATCTATTCATGTTTTCCGACAGCATTTCGTTTTGTTACCCTATCCAGTCATAGGACAACAGAACACAGCAAATACCTTCTTTTTTTTCTAAACAAAACCTTCACAAGTGCGCTGAGGAAGTTTCAGTCGCTCCTGAACAGAAATACGATTTCGGTTTGCTAACAAATAAATATTGAATGATAAATACCTGACTGCCACAGAAAAAACAGCTGGGTCCCTCTTCGGCCTTCTGGAATGCTGCGGAGCCGGAATCACTGCAGAGACTACCTAACCGGTTCAGCTTACCCGGCTTTAACGGTGCGCAGGTGAGTAGCAGTCAGGTGTAACTTTTTCAACCGGCTTCCGGGGGACTGCCTGTTAGCACGGGTTAGCACGGTTGCACGAAAATTTGTGACCGGACGGGAAACGGTCCGTCACAACTATCTATTCTTCCGTTTAATCTGACCGAGGAACAAATGCAGAACAAGCCAACTGTTCTGTTTGACATGCTGTCATGCTGTCATCCATAAAGGTTTAGATTTTGAGTTCTGTATTTTTTCACTTCTCCATTCGATTTTCCGTTGTACTGAATGTTAACTTTTTCCCCAATGTTCTTGAATATGCCATAGCTATCATTGTTGTTTATCTGTTTCGCCTTTGCCGATTCCCCAAGGTCTATGTCTGACCGCTTGATGTAATTGCAGGCCTAAGACATGGAACAAACAGATGCATGCGCTACCATCACCAATTTCTATTTCTCCTCTCTTTCACACATACATACATACGCGCGCGCGCGCGCGCGCGCGCGCACACACACACACACACACACACACACACACACACACACACACACACAGCATTTGATAATATGTGGCACGAAACCCTACTGATGAAAATGATGCAAGCGGGAATAACTGTAAATGTTACCAAATGATACAATCTGGTTTCACTAAGGAAATGTTAATACAACAAGGTGTCCTCCAAGATAATACCCTTAGCCCAACCTTATTTAACATATTCATAAATGACATTGTCGGATATCTCAGAGACCATGATTCCCCAAGAATTTCCGATCTAGTACAAGTCGAAATTCCATGTCTTTTATATGTAGATGATTTAGCTATCCTCTCGACTTCAAAACAGGGACTTCAGCGTAAATAAACCAGTTACACAAATACTGTTTAGACTGGGGAATGAAAATCAACACAGAGAAAACAAAGGTCATTGTATTCACCAAATCCGATCCAAACGTACCACTATTCTTCAATTGCGGTGAAAACATCATTGAAAAAGTAGATCGATGTAAATATCTTGGGATCATTTTCCAAAAAAACGAACATTTTTACAGAAGCCAAAGAACACTTAGCAAGACAAGGGAAAAAAAAAACTGCATATGCCTTGAAGAGAACGTGTTATGGTCAAATGTACATATAAGAACAGTTACAACCCTATTTGACTTGTTAGTCTCTCCCATCTTCACATTATGGGACGGAGGTGTGGTTCCCATCCTCTTACCAATACAATGATGAAAAATGTCAAGAAAAGAAAATGCAGCATTTATTCAAAACCTGTCTTGCAAACAAATTCCCACATGAAACTGCACACATTACTTTCTGCAGGCAATTATTAAGAGTCCATAGAAAAACGATGACATTACCTGTTTGGGGCGAACTGGGGAGATTCCCGATTATTTTTAACACTATAACCCAGACTATCGTATTCTGGACACACATATTACAGTCAGACCAAGACTCTTATCAACAACAGATTTATCAGTCAGTGATCTCTCAGGACACCGAAGAAAGCAAATGGACGAAGTTTATACGACAAACCTTGTCAACGACAGGATAACAGCACGTCTGGGAAAATCAGGTACATTTAGTGTGACTCGCCTGAAGTTTCTAATCAGTGCGAAGCTGGAAACGTTTTATGTTGACTTCTGGAAGAAACAAAAGCACACTTAAGCTCAATTTTATGCTACAGTTGCTACCGAATACAAACAGGCGGCTTATTTGGAGCAATGCATTGACACAGATTGCAGACGAGCACTAACTAGATTACGAATACGCGTCAATGAACTCTAAATAAGAGGGGCCGTTATATCAACACTGACAGAGAAGACAGATTATGCACGACATGCCACGTTGTTGAGGACGAACTGCATTTTCTCAATGACTGAATCATTTGACCAACAAAGTTATGACCTGATGACAAAGTTCCCCAAAACAGATTTTGCGCCACAGATTAAAATGACAAAACCCTCGGAGTTCATGCTATTAGACTGCTTCCACCTGTACTTGCCCAGTATATCCAGTTGTGTTTTTCTCTCCGGAGACAGAAAATTTAATCAGACTCTAATACACACTATGCTTTTTCTTTCTGCTACAAATATTATGTTGCAAGATGTGACGACGTTTGGAATTAGTTTAACAGCATGTCTTTACTTGATCATCTGTGCCCCACAAAACCCCTAGTTTTCATATGGCAATGAAAGATGTTCTTGTTCATACATACAAAAATATACATACATACCCCCACCCCCGCTAATAGCTTCTTTAGGTTAGGGTACAGAGAGAGAGAGAGAGAGAGAGAGAGAGAGAGAGAGAGAGAGAGAGCCTGAATAAAAGCTCTACAGCAATAGAGGAGGGGGGGGGGGGGGGGGGGGGGGGGGGGGGGGGGGGGGTGGAAGCTGCTCCAAGCGTCACTCGCTGTCAGGAAAACTTTCGGTCCGGAGAAGGCATTCGGTCAAATGGTAATTAAGGTCTCTTCAGATTGTGAGTTTATTTGGCCTTTGCAGTAAATCTACATCAATTAGGGTGCTTTCGAGTCAAAAAATTCCCTTTCATTTTTGTTGGAAAGAAACAGGAAATAAATGATGTTTGAAGGCGAGCAAGTTTTTT
>JADBJO010010450.1:20000-27500 GCA_016801955.1 Conus betulinus | reverse complement strand
ACACACACACTGTTTCCCTCTTCTCCCAGTGCAGCCCAATCGCTCCACAACGCGAACTTCCCGAACGGACACTCATCATCACCCTTACCACGTTGTAACGTGGGGATGCAGTCTGCGTTGCAGTCGTCATAACAACCTCGTGAACGGGTCCCAAACGTGACGACAACTCAGGAGACATGAACGACAAATGAATGACGACTCAGCGTCACTCTCCTTCGGAACCTGGTCAAAGACTCTGTCCTTCTCCGCTAACACGTCTCAACCACCGCTTGTACAAACTAATCTTTCTTTTCACGATGGATTCGAACAAGGCATCCTCGTCGGATGATGAGGCTCGGGGCTCCAAGTCACCGAGGAGTCCCAAAAAAAGTCGGCCCAAGAAACCCACTTCCTCTTTCCCTTCCCAATCATCCGTGTCGACGTCGTCACAACAAGGTGAAAAGTCTTCTTCGTTCTATGCCGCATATGCCGCGCACTCGAGGTATCAGGTCGGACAGTCCTTGCCACGTCACGGAACAGCAGAAAGCTCGTCGTCCAGATCCCCGCCCCAATCGCTGGGGAAATCTTCAGAGAGTGCACGGGTTTCTTCGTCAGCTGCCTCTCCGACAAAGACAAGACAGTCTCCGGAGAAGTCGTTTCGTCGCGCTCCATCCCCACGTCCCTCTTCTCCGAGGAAAAGGGAATTGTCTTTTTCCCCAGATAAACCCACAGACAGCTCAGCGGCAAAGAAATTTGAAAAGGAGACCATTTCTCCCCCAAGATCCCCTTCACAAGGGCCAGCGTCACCAAGGAAGCTGGGAACATCGCCCACGAGATCGGACTCTTCCAAGCCCATGCAAGCAGGTCAGAGGTCACCCCAAAAGTCTCAACGATCACCGCAGAGAGCGTCCCTTTCTTCACCAGAAACATCCAGTCGTCAAGTCAGAGCGGGGCCTTTCTCAGGTGAGGATGCACCTTGGAAGAGATCGCCCGGACCCAAGTCGCCCAAGAGGCACGGACGTCACCATCCGCCATGTCATCCCCTGACAAACCAGCATCTTCGCCAAAAAGGTTTGGTCCTGAGTCACCAGCAAGATCTGCTTCACCCGAGCTCTCGCCGTCGATGCCACAAAGGACTCTCCGTGGGCGGCGGTTACCAGAGGTGAGGCAAGCCATCGACTTCAGCGCCGAGGCAGAGGGTGCGTCTGCGTCTAGACATTCTATCGTTCCATCGCAGATTGCTTCAAGATCCGGGCAGTTTGTTTCAAGGCAATTCAGAACCGGGTCATTCTCAGGTGAGGATGCACCTTGGAAGAGATCGCCTGAACCCAAGTCGCCCAAGAGGCACGAGACGTCACCAACGACATCCGCCATGTCATCCCCTGACAAACCAGCATCTTCGCCAAAAAAGCAGGTTTGGTCCTGAGTCACCAGCAAGATCTGCTTCACCCGAGCTCTCGCCGTCGATAGCACAAAGGACGCTCCGCGGTCGGCGGTTACCAGAGTGAGGCAAGCCATCGACTTCAGCGCCGAGGCAGAGGGTGCGTCTGCGTCTAGACATTCTACCGTTCCATCGCAGATTGCGTCAAGATCCGGGCAGTTTGTTTCAAGGCAATTCAGAACCGGGTCATTCTCAGGTGAGGATGCACCTTGGAAGAGATCGCCTGAACCCAAGTCGCCCAAGAGGCACGGGACGTCACCAACGACATCCAGATCCACATCAAGATCCGGGCAGTTTGCTTCAGGGGTTTTTCAGTCTCACAGCCCAAGCATCCAACCCCACAGGAACGTTCGACCTTCCAGTGGTCAGCCGCCGGCAGCAGCTCCCGGACCGTCGGACAGAGAGAGGCAGTCACGAGGTGCGTCCAGCAGGAGGGAGACTGGAGCACGCTCTGCCACTGGCTCAGCTGCGGGGCAGACTGGGGGGGAAGCTGCTGCGCTTCACAGCGCTCCACAGTTTCAGAAACTACAGATAGCTGGCGGGTCGACAGTCTCTCAGCTTCACCCCGAAGCGAGTGGACCGAAAGAAGAGGAAGACGTTGATGATGATCAAGAGAAGGACCGGGAAGAGGGAAAGGAGGAGTGGAAGAAGGAGGAGGGGGAGGAGCTGGAGGAAGAGGAGGAGCAGGAAGAGGAAGAGGAGAAAGAGGAGGAGAATATGGAAGAAGAGAGAGGAAAGATCCGGGTCCCAGGAGGAAAGACGATGACGATGCCGATCCTGGTGGGGGAGACGGAAAAGACGGAGACACGTCAGTTTTCGGTCGCCACTTGAATCTGTAAAATACATATAAACCACGTGGAGCACAGGGCCAGGTAAGACATGTCGTTTCACGAGCGTATTCCACGTAGAAAGACTCTAAACCCCCTCTCCCTCCATCCTCTTCACCCTCTCCGTACCTTCCTTTTCCCTCCGTCTCCAAACTGAAAAAGAAAAGATCCCGAATGGGCAATCCGTGACATAATTCTGCCTGCAAGTTTTGTTTGCAATCCCTCCTCTGTCAGTGTTATTTCCTTTTATTCCAGTAAATGACTAACGAAAAACGGTGGTAGGAAACTGAGAAACAGCCTTTTCGCCCTGTGTCGTTTTGTGACTGCAGCTGTAAGATTCCTGTTCCGAACGCTGTCCACCGGCCGTCCTTTCCTCACTCGCAGATATGGGGAAGATATCCATGGCGCACCCTTTTCCCATATGACGATTTCTTTACGTCTAATATCAAGAAGGGCTGTTTTCAGGGAAGACGTTGAGAACACCGTAGTGTGACGAAAGAATGAACGTACAAGACCATTGCAAATTCACCAAACCAGCTTTAATAGTTTGATGGGAAAAAGCTCCTTTAACATTTAGGGTGCACGAAACGAAATCTTTCTCTCTCTCTCTCTCTCTCTCTCTCTCTCTCTCTCTCTCTCTCTCTCTCTCTCTAATCTCTCTCTCTCTCACACACACACACACACACACACACACACACACACACACACACACACACTTCAAAAGTTTGATGGGGAAAAGCTCCTTTAACATTAAGGGTGCACGAAACGAAATCTTTCTCTCTCTCTCTCTCTCTCTCTCTCTCTCTTATTCTCTCTCTCTCTCTCTCTCTCTCTCTCTCTCTCTCTCTCTCTCACACACACACACACACACACACACACACACACACACACACACACACACACACACAGAGAGAGAGAGAGAGAGAGAGAGAGAGAGAGAGAGTCCAAGTAAATCGTTGTCAGCTGAAAACCGAGAAGAAAACGAGAGACGTATGAAAACAGAGTCCTCTACTTTCGTAATGATTTTAGCGCTCAAGTTTCATATTTACAGTAAGAATGTGTTCTGCATGCTTTTTTTTTTTTAACGGACCGCATGATTGAAGGATGATACATAACAATGACAAAACGGATACTGTCAGACTGAAATAACGCTCATGCTTAACACATCAACGTTGCCAGGCGTTTTATCTGCATACATAACTTGTGATTAAAGCTTAAAGATAAGTTATCTTATACAGTGAACCGACTTCCATTTCCCTCTGTACCCCTAACCTCTGTCCTCTTTTCCTCTTCTACTGTTCATCCTATAACCCTGACTCTCCCTTCTTCCTCACACCCCCTCCCGTTTGACCCCTCTACCCATGAATACCCAACTGAATGCGCGCTCTAACTGCACCCGTTTTGGAATCCCCACCTCACCCCCCCCCCCCTCCCTTACCCCGTTACCCTCCCACCACCACAAATATTCATCACTAGTCTCAGTGTATGAATGGCATGTTTGTTTAAAGCATGAACTGAGCCTGTCCTCAACATTTTAATGTAAACCGTTTCTCGTGTCCAGCATTTGAACACAGCCACATTCTTCTAGAGCCATGTTCTGTTAGAATTTTCCAAACGCTCGATGCCCGGTTACATTCATTTGCCTCTAACTGTATGAACATCACTTCTGAAAGCTTGTATACATATTCTATCCATCGGCAGTATGACCGAGTAAATCCAACATTTGATACGTTTCATTACTATTCTGATAGACGGCTGATGTTTTTCCATTTCTACATAAATCAATTTGTTGGAAGAGTGAGAAGGAAACCTCCCTCCACTTCCCCAAACTCCTCCCCCCCCCCCCTCCCTGAAAGAAACACTTGATAACAAATGAATCTACCTTTTCACTTTCTGTTTCATTTTCTGGCACAATGATTTCCGCTGCATACATGAGAGATGAGCCCAATTTGAGATGCAAACATTGTCCAGAAAAGTAAGCGATCATTTGACCGCAATCTTCTAAACGACTTCAGAATTTCCACCACACCCTTCCTACCTTTTTGATTCATTTTCAAAAAAGCAGTGCTCGTACTTAATTTTGTGACAGATCTGAAGCCGAGGCATTTGTACATATTTATTTTCATTGCTTCATTTCCCTTTGTCCACCTTTCATCAATTCTGAGGTACACGCCTTTTCCAAAACAAAATCTTTCTCTCTGTTTGTTTTATCTAAATTAACCTCTACATAGAACCTGTCCCCTTCTTTTTAAAGGTTGTTTATCTGATTCTGTAGGACTGATACCGTATCTGATGGTAAGATTGCGTCACCTGCAAAAAAAACCAGCGGAAATAAGTCGATAGAAGCTAGTACAAGGTATGTTTTGCCTCTCCGATGGATTCCATGGCCAAATCATTGACCACTGCCCCCTCCCAACACCCTACTGGAAAAAAAGAAAAATCATTGGGCTGAGTAAGCACTCTTGTTTAACGCCTATTGGACAATGCTTCTTGTGGGATCTTGTGAGTCACAAAATGATGCCTAAACCCTTCATGCAACCAACTTGGCATTATCATCCTTTAAACTTTTGTTCTATATGTAAGTTTGGTTTTCTGGATGAATCGTAACAGGCTGCATTTCTGCACATTGAAACGCAGTGATTAGCGTGCAGACTGGACCTGCCACTTGAATAAGACGTTTTGAATGCATATACATTACTCGCTAAAAACCGAACCGTCAATGGCTGGGGAGATGAAAGGACGTCATTCCCCGTCCATGCCATCCACACAGAAAGGCATTTCGTGCTAGTTATGCTTATGATGTGTTCTTGGGATACGGAGAGAGAGAGAGAGAGAGAGAGAGAGAGAGAGAGAGAGAGAGAGAGAGAGAGAGAGAGAGAGGTAGTGGGGGAAGTGTGAGAGGACTTGGGAAATTACTATGAATTTGTAAGGAATTTATAAGAGAAAGAAAAACATTGCGTCTCTCTCTCTCTCTCTCTCTCTCTCTCTCTCTCTCTCTGTTGTGCGTGCATACGTGCTTGCGCGCGCGCGTGCGTGTGTGTGTGAAGGAGAGAGAGAGAGAGAGAGAGAGAGAGAGAGAGAGAGAGAGAGAGAGAGAGAGAGAGAGAGAGAGAGAGGAGGGAGAGAGAGGAGAGAGAGAGAGAGAGAGAGAGAGAGAGAGAGAGAGAGATGGTAGTGGTAAAACTCAAAAGTCTTTTTTCCTGCTCATATCATTTACACTGGACAGAAATAGGCAACTGCTGAGATGAAGCATAGTGTTGTTTGATCTGTTGCAGGTAAAGCGCACGTCTCTGCAAACGTGTGAAATAGGACTACCCCAGAGCTTGAATCGCCTCCCTTGTTCGAACCACTCCCATCATAACACCCCTCCTCCTCCCATCTTCCCGTGAAGTGTGTGTGTGTGTGTGTGTGTGTGTGTGTGTGTGTGTGTGTGACTTCCCCTGAGTGTGTGCCAGTCCGTCTTGTGCCAGACCCCTGGCCAGACCAGCCACAGTTCAGAGAGGTATGGCTCACGGTGAACAGCTGTACCAGAGGCCACCATCTCTCCCAACACCCTTCACTGCTACAGCTGTGCCAGAGGCCACCATCTCTCCCAACACCCTTCACTGCTACAGCTGTACCAGAGGCCACCATCTCTCCCAACAACCCTTCACTGCTACAGCTGTACCAGAGGCCACCATCTCTCCCAACACCCTTCACTGCTACAGCTGTACCAGAGGCCACATCTCTCCCAAACACCCTTCACTGCTACAGCTGTACCAGAGGCCACATCTCTCCCAACACCCTTCACTGCTACAGCTGTACCAGAGGCCACACATCTCTCCCAACACCCTTCACTGCTACAGCTGTACCAGAGGCCACATCTCTCCCAACATCCTTCACTGCTACAGCTGTACCAGAGGCCACATCTCTCCCAACACCCTTCACTGCTACAGCTGTACCAGAGGCCACCATCTCTCCCAACACCCTTCACTGCTACAGCTGTACCAGAGACCACATCTCTCCCAACACCCTTCACTGCTACAGACAGCTGTACCAGAGGCCACATCTCTCCCAACACCCTTCACTGCTACAGCTGTACCAGAGGCCACATCTCTCCCAACACCCTTCACTGCTACAGCTGTACCAGAGGCCACATCTCTCCCAACACCCCTTCACTGCTACAGCTGTACCAGAGGCCACATCTCTCCCAACACCCTTTACTGCTACAGCTGTACCAGAGGTCACATCTCTCCCAACACCCTTCACTGCTACAGCTGTACCAGAGGTCACATCTCTCCCAACACCCTTCACTGCGACAGCTGTACCAGAGGCCACCATCTCTCCCAACACCCTTCACTGCGACAGCTGCCCCTGATGAGGGCTTGCAAGTGGAAAGAAAGCCCAGGGGCTGGTGTGCAAGTACATAAGTGTCTTATTACTGGACAGCTTAATATCGCAAAAAAAGAAACCAACAAACATACAAACGAAACTAACCATCCTCCCCCCGAACACCTAGCAACACTTCGTCCTCCATTACTCGCCACGTAATGATCAGTTTCGTGCATAGTAAGCCAGTAGGACTGGGACCATACGTCAGAGAGAGAGAGAGAGAGAGAGAGAGAGAGAGAGAGAGAGAGAGAGAGAGAGAGAGAGGAGAGAGAGAGAGAAGGTTCCAGCTTCAAGACAGACATCGCATCACACCGAAGTGTGGAGAGAAAAACGAAGAAAACTTGCTGGCACTGTGTGTCGGTCAATCAATGCATAATGCATAATATAACGTTTACCAACAACAAAAAACAAGATGATGTGTGTGTGTGTGTGACAGTCCAGTTTTTGGTCCTGCTTTCCTTCGTAGCACCGGTCAGTCCTTTCACCAGAAAGATACGCTTCTGCTCTCATGTCTGATCTGAACAGCAAAGAAAGCCGACGATTGTACAGATGGTTTACACACTTTGTTTTCAAACTGAAACAAGAATCGCATATGATTTGCTACAAAAAGGAATAGACTGACTAGAGGCGAAAAGCTAATCGATCAATTCACCTTGTTCCCTGGAGGTCATTATGAGAAAAAAAAATATTTTGCAGGGACGACACACTCGACCTCAATTTAATTTTTTTTTTTTTTACTTTCATTTTTCTTTATACGGACGAGTGTTGAACAAAAATATGTGACACGAAGTGCGACATCTGATGGCAACTTTGATGATTACAATCAGATGTTTCAGAGTATGTCTCATTCTTGATCTCCAATTGTTTTGAAACGGCGGAGTC
>JADBJO010010450.1:0-7500 GCA_016801955.1 Conus betulinus | reverse complement strand
CGACCCCAACCTGCTGACGACGACGATTTGATGATCTGATGATGATGATGATGATGATGACGATGGTGAATGATGATGATTGATGATGATGATGATGATGACGAAGACGACGACGACGACGATAAGAACGGCATCACAAACTAGACCATACTCAAGACGCGCAATCGTCCCTCTCAAAGAGTGAATACAGATCTTTTTTTCCTTCCCCCCCCCCCCCCCCCCCAGCAGTGACTTCGACAGCAGTGAACTCGCTAATGCTCAGTGCCCCCTAGTCACGATGACAATGACAGTGTGACGTCACCCTCCGTGGGGTGGGGTGGGGGGGTGGGGGTGGTTAGCGTCACAGGCTTGCCTGCTAGGAAGTTGGCGTGTTGGGGACATGGCGGACTTGCTTTCGAGTCCCATGAGAGGAACTGAGTTCTAGGGCTTCGTCGTCTACCGATGGTGCCCTGCGTAGTACGTCGTATCTGAGAATAGGACCCTCAAAACATGGGGGCCGGAATAGCTCAGTTGGTAGAGTGCTGGACTCCTGACCATGAGGTTACGGGGTCGAATTTCGGTACAGCGGATTTTTTCCTCGGAGTTAACATTGGTTCTGACTCCATTCCCCATACAGTCCTTCGAATGAGACTATAAACCGAGGTTCCGTGAATGAACGCACGCACACCATCTTGCACACACGTAAAATCCCATCACCAACTTTCGGAAGAGAGGGCCAGTTTGGCCGTTGGTATGGATGACACGTTACACATAGCATGCACCTTCCCCGAAGTTGGAATATGGCTGCCTTAATGGCGGAGTTGAAGTATGGCTGCCTTAATGACCCTGGGCCATCGGCAGCACCTTCAACCAGACAGACGGGATGACATTTTCAGCTGGAGTCTCTTTGGCGGTTCTGGAGGGCTTTGTCGTGGGACTACTTCCGTTACTATGGAGGCCAGTGCACCTGCACGTCCCCCGCGCATTCCCCTGGATGACAAGCTGGCGCTGATTGGTCGGGACAACGACCACAACAATGACGGCGTCGTCACCTTTGAAGATATCAAATATGACATCACCCAGCACTACGACAAGAACTGTGAGTAGAACGGGGAGGAGGAGGAGGAGGGGGATTTTGAGTGTGTGTATGTGTCTGTGTGTGTGTGTGTGTGTGTGTGTGTGTGTGTGTGTGTGTGTGTGTGTGGTGTAATGCCAGTTTCCCTGCATCCATGTCGATGTGTGTTGTTTCGCTGTTGTGTGGTCAGTACCTGTGCGGCTTGGCTATACATTGTTATCTGTACCTTGGTCAGCGTTTCACCCTGAAGCTGTAGCTGAATGAATGGATGTTCTCTGTTTCTGTCTCTGTCTCTGTCTCTCTCCTCTCTCTCTCTCTTCTCCCTCTAGGTCTCACACTGTCTCTGTCTGTCTGTCTCTCTCTTTCTCTCTCACTCTCTCTCTATGTCTTACTCTGTCTCTGTCTGTCTGTCTGTGTCTTTTTCTCTTTCACTCTCCCCTCCCCCCCCCCCCCCCCCCCCCCGTGTGTATGTGTGTGGTGTGTGTGTGTGTGTGTGTGGTGTGTGTGTGTGTGTGTGTGTGTGTGTGTGTGTGTGTGTGTGTGGTGTGTGTGTGTGTGTGTGTGTGTGTGTGTGTGTGTGTGTGTGTGTGTGTGTGTGAGAGTGAGTGAGAGAGAGAGAGAGAGAGAGAGAGAGAGAGAGGAGGGGGGGGAGGGAGAGAAACAGCGCACTAGATAAATGGAAAGCAGTTTTATCCGAACTTCATCCACATGTACGGGTGTTTTTCTGCCAGGCCAGTCATTCATCTTGAAGGGTCAAACCTCGAGGTTTAACAATGCACAAATTCATGAAATACTGGAAGAAAACCCGTTCTCTTACGAGCACAGCTGTCTGATACAGCTCACTGTGAATGGATTGGATTTGATCGTGTACTATCCGGCAGATGTGGTTTTTGTTTGTTTTTAGCTGTGTTCCGAGTTCGACTTTTGCTCTCGATAGGTCTTACCTGACGTCACTCGGATGTGGTGGAGGAGTGCGTTTTTGTTTGAACTGCGCTTTTGACCAGTCATCACAGACAATAAACAGATGTCGTCAGGAGATGTGTTTGCCTGCTTCGCACTCGAGACCAGTCCTTTCAAACAGCCACCGGATGTCGTTGGGAGACTGTGTTTGAATTGTTCCATGCGTCACGACTCCCCTCAAAGTTCACTACGTCCCAGTTTCTGAATCCTACCCTTAACCCTAGACATGAACCTCAACGCCCATCTTGCCGCCAAATATGAGAAGAGAAGTGATGAACTCGTTCTTCATTTTCGTTGTCTGAGTTTTATTTTACCTGAAGAAGACCTAAGAGGTCGAAACGCGTCCTGTTTGTCTTGTTAGTCGTTTGTCCACGTTAACTGGCGGAGTTATTTCAAATACCTTTCAAAATGCATGAACGTTAACTGTTAACACTGGCTCTAATTCCTACTCCTCTTCTCAACCGTGACACTAACTAAACAACCTTAATCTGAAGGCTCCCAGTTTTCTACTCCTGTTTCCACCCAGAGGCCTGGTCCTACATCTGAGCCTAATCCTTTCCTTACTTCTGGTACCTTTCACTTTAAGATAGGGCACGTATTAGGACACCCTGGCTTGATCATAGCAGCCACGTCAATTTATGGTAAAAAAAAAAAAAAAAAAAAGTGTGTGTTAATTTCAGTTGCTCTGTGATCAGTCATTGCAGACGACGACCGGATGTTGTTAAGAGGTAGTCTCCCTTTGACTTGTTATGTTGACCAATCATTGCAGTGGACGGCCGGTTTTTCCGAAGGAGAGTGTTGTGGAGCGCTTCATCTGCGCTTACGGGGACACAGAACAGGTCGCACAGTTTTTGTCTGTGCCAATATTCTCGGTGGAGAAAGCTTCTGTGGCCATCACCGACATTAATGTTCCACCCTTCAGTGAGTTGGCAGGCTGATCAGCGAGTGAGAGAGAGAGAGAGGAGAGAGAGAGAGAGAGAGAGAGGAGAGAGAGAGAGAGAGAGAGAGAGAGAGAGACTAAAGGGGGAGGGAAGGGGGTGGGGGACATGGGTCAGAGTGAGTGAATAAGTGTGTGAATGGCTGGCTGGACAGGTGGGTGTGTGTGTGTGTGTGTGTGTGTGTGTGTGTGTGTGTGTGTGTGTGTGTGTCTGTGTGTGTGTGTGTGTGTGTGTGTGTGTGTGTGTGTGTGGTGTGTGTGTGTGTGGAGAGAGGGGGAGAGTGGGGGGGTGGGGGGGGGGGGGGGGGGAAAGGGGGGGAGACAAACGTAGGGAAAGAGTGTAGGGGATGATTATGTTTATCTGCATGTATAATTCTCTGTTTTTTAAATGTATGTTGGTCTATGATGTTCTAGTTTATATGCCTTTATCTTATGTGTTTCCTTTCTTCTCTTTAGTCTTAAACGTTGGGTTTTTATAGTGTAATGGCGCCTGGAGCCTCACGAGGGAAGGCGTCACTTTTTCTTGAAATGAATGGAATTATTATGTTATTAGGCATGGTATCGACTGAACGCAAGTCAAGAGGAGACAATGCTTGACAAAAGTGAACATTCAGAGAGATGCTTCAGACGCTTCAGATGCTTTTTTTTAATTGACAATGGCCGACATATGGGGGAATCCATAAAATTGGCAGCGCCGAAAATGTGGAACAATGTACCGGAACGAACATGAAGTGAATTGTAACTGATTACGAAAATGTTAATGTCAGGATTCAAATCCATTAAGAAGAAAATGAAATGTTGACGTACTTTTCATAATTCAAAATTAATATCTATTTTTCTCTTTTCTCTTTTTTTTTTTTTTTCAATAGTAACGGCATAATCATATATACAATTGCTTTTGAGCATAAAGAGAGAGAGAGAGAGAGAGAGAGAGAGAGAGAGAGAGAGAGAGAGAGACAGACAGACAGGACAGACAGACAGACAGAGAGACAGAGACGGACAGACAGACAGAGAGACAGAGAGGGACAGACAGACAGACAGGCAGTGATCTTGTAGTCTGTTGAAAATCTGTATGGACGATATCTTTTTACATATCTTTATCAACTAATGAGGAAGGACATGACAGGTCTGTCTGCGTTCTTCCCTTTCTCTAGGTACTACTGGCATGCCGCTCACCCAGTTTCTGGCCATGAATCGAGAGGTAAGTTCTTGAGCTCCGTCTGAGGAGAACGCCTAATAGGGTACCATTCCCATCACTGCACTAGGAGGCGAAGAGATCTTCTAGAAGTAGACCTAAAACAACGTCTGTTTCATTCGTTGTTTCAGGGGCGTTATTGTCATATACGTCCTCTCTCTCTCTCCTCTCTCTCTCTCTCTCTCTCTCTCTCTCTCTCTCTCTCTCTCTCACTCCTCCTCCGCTCCATCTCTCTCTTCTCTCTTGTTTACGGTTGTGTTTACCTGGGTGTCTGACTCCTTCCGGCTCTTACATTCCACCTCCTCCTCCTCCTCCTCCTTCTCCTCCTTCTTCTTATTCTTATCCTTCTTCTCCTTCTTCCTCTTCTTCTTCTTCTACCTTACTCCCTCTCTCTCTTCTCCCCATCTCTCTCTCTCTCTCTCTATCTCTTCTCTCTCCTCTTCTCTCTCTTCTCTCACCATTAAAACAGGCGTAACAAGTTTATCTTTTTTCGTAACAGCCAAACATCAACCGTTTTGAAACATACGAAATATTCAATTATTCATATTCACTTTCAACTTATGAGAAGCTTGTTGTACACATTTTGCTTAGCTGACGTCCATCGTCTATTGTTTCTAAAGCAGACAGCATCCTCAGCTGACGATAGGATGAACAGCTTCAGCACATGTTCCGTGCATCTTACCCACTGTGAAGGCCTTCATGGATAACCTGGATAGCTCGTTCATCTGTGAAGATCTCCGTGTTTAGGCGTCCTGCAGAAAGTTCATCATTACCTGGAATATCTTTTATTTTTATTTTATTTTTATTTCTGTAGAAAAACTTAGAAGTGTTTTAAAACCAAGTGCCCAGAAAGATATTATTCTTGATATTATTACTCCTGCTGTAAGGGAAAATATCTCCTCATATTTTTTTTCTACAAATATTGATCGAATATTTTCTTCTGAAGATTCAAAAGCTTTTGTATTCCCTTCATGCAACAAACATACTTCGGTTGCCATCGTCCAAACTGCAAGGCCTGGTCGGAGAGTTAGGTGGGGATTCATTTTCTCTTCAACGCCTAACTTTTACTTTTTTGGGAAACATTTGGCGTACTTTAGGTTTAAAGGGTTTTTTGGTGTGCGTATTTTACTATCAAAAAAAGTTGAAACGCATTGAATATACATTTAAGTTCATTTAAGTTTAATTGTAAATGTTTGATCTTAGAAAAAGTCAGTTTTTTCTGATGACGAGGGGAGGGGGGGGGGGGGGGGGGGGGGTGGGAGTGGGGGATTTCAGGGTCCCACAGTTTTCATTGGGCGGCTGTGCAGTGATTTGCATTTAAAGGTTTTTTGGGTCTCGAAAAGAACGTGATTTCTAACGGTCTGAAATATAGGGGTGACCAAACACATATACAGAGGCTGTTGGTGGTTCCTCCGCCTAGATGGGTTCAATATGAAACATCTTAATCATAGATCATTGCACAGACTGCCTCGTGAATCACATGAAATGGTTGAACGGAATGTCAGGAAAACAACCAGTGGATTGTCGGTCAAAATATGTGTGCGTGTGCATGTGTGCGTGCGTGCGTGCGTGAGTGCGTGCTGCGTGCGTGCGTGCATGCGTGCGTGCGTGCCGTGCGTGGTGGTGTGTGTGTGTGTGTGGTGTGTGTGTGTGTGTGTGTGTGTGTGGGTGTGTGTGTGTGTGTACATGGGTTTAGGGGATGTTTGACTGATTCAGGTGGTTAGGATCATCGGGTCACGATCAATTCACTCGTGGTTTTCGACAAAGGTTAGTTGTCTGTAGATGGTAAAGGTGAGACGATCACATCCAAACAGTGAACAATATGATTTGTACAGAAAATGCATTATCATCATTGCATTCAACTCTTTTTAAGGATTTTGATTTAGACCTGTATTTGAAAAGATCAGTTATTAGTTCAGACTTGCATAAAAACTTATTTCTTAGGATACAAGCAACATGTACACAATGACTTGGGTTGCCTATTTGTTCACACAGGGCAAGACAAGCGAAATACAGTTTGTTCCTTTAATCTAGTTCTGGAAGAAAATCAACCTGAAATTTTATCCCTCTGAAATACTGCGGGCATCCATGTCTGTTCGATGAAAGTCACTATTTAGTGAAAACAGATATCAGGCTTCAGGAATGTAGGTATCTTTAAGCTGAACTTGTAAAATAGGAGATATACTAACATCTGAGCTGCTGTTTTTAGTTCCCGATAGATGATTTGTCTCTTAAGTTTTAATGTCGAGGATGTACTCGTTCCTCTTGGTCTTACTTAAAAAAACAGAAAGTCAGAAGACTAAACTCTGTGTGTGTGTGTGGTGTCTGTGTGTGTGTGTGTGTCTCTCTCTGTTGCTGTTTGTCTGTCCTTGTGTGTCTGTCTGTGTGTGTGTCTGTGTGTGTCTGTGTCTCTCGCCCTCTCCTCTCACTCTCTGTCTCTCTCTGTCTGTCTGTCTATGTCCTGTCTCTCTGTCTCTGTCTTCTCTGTCTGTCTGTCTGTCTCTCTCTCTCTCTTTCTCTCTCTCTCTCTCTCTATCAAGGACACATGAGAAGAAAGGCTCCGCTTAAAATCTCGATCTTTGATCGAATAAATGTTTTCTGAGTTTTGAAGTTTCTCTCTCTCTCTCTCTCTCTGATCTCTCTCTCTCTCTCTCTTCTATCTATCTATCTCCTATATCTCTTCTCTCTCTGTACGCACTGCCGCCCCAAGTCATTGTTGGAGTTCAGTGGTGCCACCTTTCTGATCTCACTCACGCGGAGCATTCACCTGCTAGGCCACTACAGTCCACGAGTAATTGTTGCAGTAGCGGAGCCAGTGTCGTTGGTGAACCACCCCCCCTCCCTCCCCTCCTCGCCTCCCTCTCACAGGGGGTCCCACCATTCCCCTCCATCACAGTCCCCGTAAACCTCCCAACACCGACGTCACATCAGGCCGCCCGACGAGGAGAGCACATTGACGCTGAGGTCACCCATGAGGACAGGAGTAGGAAAGAACGTAGAATTTTCAGATGTTTTCCTCCACAAACTGATCAGAATTAATTCCAAAGATTTTTTCGTTTCAAAATGGGGGATTCGTCAGTCGGGAAACTGAAACACGTTTTAAATGAAACGAGCCTTTAGTGAGTTCTACCAAACACAAGGACAAAAAATGTCACGACGAAGATATTTTTGCTACGGTATGCTGTTCGCCAAAACTTACGGGTAATTCTTCAACCAGACCGACACTTACAGTGTTTGCCATCCACATTTTGAAGCAACGCTTGTCACGAACGAATCTGTCAGTGGTTTGATAAGGACTGACGTTCCCAGTCTTCCATCTAACCCAAGCCCACCTCCCTCGTTTGCTGGAAGCCG
>JADBJO010010449.1:60000-72832 GCA_016801955.1 Conus betulinus | reverse complement strand
GACACGTACAAATAATTTCATCTGTCCGTGACCTACTACTGCCATTACAGTTATCCAATCTGTCTTTCTTTCAACAACCTGAACGTTGGCATGAATTTTTTACTAGGGTTCTTTGTCAAAAGCTCATATCACTTACACAATTATACACCTTCCTCTCCTGGCTTTTATCAAGACGCGACTTCATTCAACTTTCATTTTTCCTCGAAAATGTGTGCTGACTTCGACAAAGCGCCCTGAATAAGTGATAGTTAAGTTTTATTTATCAGCTGATGTGACCTTTTCAATATATGCATCTCTTACTGCTGAATTCCAAACTGAAACAGATTGCCTGTGGCCTCTGAAATTCCTACTTCATTATGTCCTCCTCTGTTCTTTGGACAAACGGCACCAAAGAGCTGTCACATTCAGATCTAATCATATGCACTCTCACGCACACAGATACATACATATGCACAAATATCAGATAATGAAATGTTTTATATATTCTGTTTTTCCCAACTGGTATTACAAGTCATGAACAAATGAAAACTAATTCAGGTAATATACTCACTTTTTCAAATACTCGTTCAACTTGTCAATTGCTTCTGGGACTTTCTTCTGTGCTTTCAGTATAGCAACAAGTCTCTTCTTTGCAAACTGAAACAAAATGACCAGTGGAACACATGTACAACTTGAGCATATTCTGCCAGTTCCCATCCAGTTCATTTTCATAAGTTATATGAAAGAGAATTCAAAATCATAATGGGAAGAGAAAACTGAACAAAAAAAAAAACATAATCCATTAAAATGGTTCTGAGACGAATCATGATGTTATTTTTTCTAGAGGATAAAAATCATAAAGAAAACAGAACAACACAAACCCAGCACACGTTTTATACCCGTTCGCTACAACAACAAATTGCAGTGGATACTTTTTCCCCCCTTCACAGTCTGTTTTTGGCGACGAGTTGGCAGAGCGCCAAGGGCGCCTTTTGGCGACAAAGTAGGGTGACCTAACTCCCGATACTCTCACGATCCTAGTTCATGAGATAAAAAGCCAGCAATAAACGTCATAGTTGGGGGATGGTCTGGCCATGCTCACAGCCATTTGCTTTGTCAGAACACTATTCAGTTCAGTGTTTATTGACTTTATTCCGATTGTTTTTTCCATTCACTATGACGTCACCACCAAGCACTTTACGTACTCGACCTTGCCGTACATTTACCACAGATCAAGTGCTGGGAATATTGAATAGACGGTCGGTTGTTCCTAATACAGATGAAGAAGACCCAGACAGTCACGAGTAAAGAACGATAGTGAGGGCTTGACCGAATTATTCCAACGTGAAGCGTTGGACCGTGGCCAAACTTGTTATGAGAGGCTGATAAGACGCCCACTTACTACCCTACCGCGTGTGCCCCCAGTGTTTTTGCGTTGAGCCAGCCAGCACTGACTGACTGTTCACTAACTCTATGTGAGGGAGCCAACTAAGACTTTAGGCAACGAACTTCACACACACGCTGCTGGGCCCACTCTCTTGCTGGTCGAGGTTGAAGGGGGCGTGGCCAACTGACACGTGAGAGGCGAGTAGCACTGACGTGTTTCGAGTGGGTGTACAGCTGATTATATAGATCAACTGAATGACAAGGTTCAGAGACCAACAGGCACATGAATGACTTTGTGTTCATAAAAAAAATATATATATATATATATATACTGTTGAGAGTATAAAGGGACTGTGTGTGTGTGAAAGGTGTGTGTGTGTGTGTGTGTGTGTGTGTGTGTGTGTGTGTGTGTGTGTGTGTGTGTGTTTGTTCTTACATGTGTTTCCAGTTAGGCATAAGATTAGTGCATGTGTGTGTGTGTGTGTGTGTGTGTGTGTGTGTGTGTGTGTGTGTGTGTGTGTGTTTCCCTGCTATTGGAGTAGTTGTATTTGTGGCTGTTTCATGCACTTTTCTGTTGGAAATACCATACTTTCTGGTCTTCAGTTCAGTTGTGAGTGGAGTATTTTTCCTCCCTTGTTGAGAGTTTGTTGGCATTCTTTCTTTATTTTTTACGCTTAGAAGAAACATAACATTCTTTTTTTATTTTTGCATTTTTTTTTTGCACTTGAAATCACTAAAAAATTGAAATTGTTGTTGACTTACCATTACTAACATGTTATGATATAATAAAAGTACAGTGTATCTCCTCCATTGTACAAAAAGGCCATCACACTTCGTCCATAGGTGTTACTACTGTGTCCTTTCCGCTCACCTTTCTATATCTTTCATTTCAGGTGAGCAGTTCAGTGTACTAAATACCTGACCATCACACCTTGTTATGTGATATTTCATCAATTGTTCTATCTGCTCACCTTCCCCTCTATGATTTCAGACCGACCAGTTCTCAACACTTGGCCATCACACTTGATATTTCCTTCAGCGTATTTTCTGCTGACTTTAAAGGTATGACTGAAAAACGCATTTCTTCTCGCATTCATTGTATCTCTCTAAGTCTAGGCATCTGCGTGTGGACAGTGTTACTTTTTCCTCACGCTCTCCTTCTCAAGACATATGGAACAAAAACGTCAAATTGAAAAGTGGATGCTTACATTCAAGACAAGGAAAACAACGGTTCTTACCATGTTTGCATCATCCTTATCGGAAATCTCTTGGTAAATCTCTGTCGCTTTGGCATAGCTGTTGGACAAACAGAAACAACAAATGAAGCGACTGTATTTAGCTGGTTGTTGTGTTGCCCACAGACATTATCACTTTTCATCAAAACTTTGTGGTAGACCATGTCTTATAGTCTGTTAAACCCTATGAGACAGCATCAAAACCTTACAGCAGAACGAGGATCATAGATAATCACGAAACAGCTGTTCTGAGCATGCGATAAGCAGTACATGACACATACTCCCTAAAACACCCCTTCCTCCCTCTCTCTCTCTCTCTTCTCTCTCTCTCTCTCTCTCTCTCTCACACATACACACAGTTCTGTGTGAAGGATCATTTCTTTTAGGTTGTGATACCGTTTTTCCATCCATGTAGAACGACCTCTCCCAATTCAGACAAGCAACAGGCCCATCCATCGTCTCTTACAAATTTTTTTGTCCTGAAGAGTGGGAAAAAAACTGTATCAAAGTCCCTAATGATCCAATTTTTGATTGGTTGAAAGCCCCCCCCCCCCCGACTTCAGCTGTCAATCACTTCAGCCACTTTGTTGTTCTCATGTGATCTGAGGAGCTTTGTGCATTTTCTATGTTTGCTGTTCATGAAATCTGAAGAAGTCATGCTTGTGACTGGTCTGTTTCATAATGAATATGAAATGCACCTTACTTTGCATCTTGTTTTGTGTGTATCTCACAAGACAAATAAAAAGTTCTCTTTTATTGTATGCAACATGACTCTGACCCTGAGAGGAGATCTCTGTTATGCAAGATGCCATCCTCCTCCTGTGCATTTACAAATTTGTCACAATACGATTAAGTTCAAAGCATTTTCACATTCTGTGATTTATCAGTCTGTCTACCTCTTTTGTACGAAGACTGAACAGTCATGCTTATTTGAAGATAGTTGTTGAGAGGTTGTACAGTACCATAAGCATTTAAAATAAAATAAAACACACATACACCCTTCCCTTGTCTAACAATAACAACAAAAATACACATGAAAAAAAGCAAAAAATAAAGCAAGAAATGAAATTAATAACATACAAAAGAGAAAAAAGATGTGTTTACCTCCCTTCTGCCTCTAGTAGCATCCCTTCTAGCCTCTTGACACGGACACTGCCAGGAAACTTGGCTTCTAAAGCCTCAATACACACCTGTTTGTGAACACAATAACTCAATGAAACCTGGCTTCTAAAGCCTCAATACACACCTGTTTGTGAACACAATAACTCAATGAAACTTGGCTTCCACGGCCTCAATACACATCTGTTTGTGAACACAATAACTCAATGAAACTTGGCTTCCAAGTCCTCAATACACACCTCTTAGTGAACACAATAACTCAATGAAACTTGGCTTCCACGGCCTCAATACACACCTGTTTTGTGAACACAATAACTCAATGAACTTGGCTTCCAATACACACCTGCATATGAACATATATCACAGGACTCTCCATGAAACTTGTCTTCAGTGGCCTCAATACACAAGAGCTTTTTTTTTTTAAACACAATTTTAACAAATTATTCTTCTACATAAAACTAACTTCAATACACTGCAGTGTTTGAACACAGTTTTACCAAGCAACTCTCAATGAAACTTTAGTCTTCCATGGCTTCAAGGTTCAGCTGTGTGCATGCATGAAATAACACAGACCACCACCACCAACCCATCCCAACCCACCCCATCCCCTGAAATTTGGCTTCCATGCTCATAGATTTTCCCCCCCCAAATATATATATATATATATATATATATATATATATATATATATATATATATATATATATATTCATTTATTTATTTATATATGTAAACTTAGCCTAGCAAGCGTTCAGCTTAACACATCCTCATATTCATAACTGTGACATCTTTTTTTCCCTCTTTTCATATTATGACTCTAGACTTCAATCTTGATAATACACTCAATAGGAAATGCAAGATCTGACAAAATATGCCCCCCCCCCCCCCCCCCCCCCAAAAAAAAAAGTACTGTAACTGTCAGATGAGTACTTTGAATACATGGAGGCACCCCTTGATTTTCCCCTTGATTTTTCAACAATAAATCTATTTCCTTCACAAAATAAAATCCACTCAAGAAAATAACAAGCATTTACTTCAAAGAAAACAGAGCTGCAACTTGCAGTTGCATGCGTGATACACCACAGAATTCAAATGTGACCATACTTGAGCTCACAGGGCTGACATGGTAAGCTCAGAGCTGCCAAGCAGTATGCTTTTGGTGTAGCATGCTATGATTTACAGAGTCAGTGTCGGCTTAAAACAGAACTGAGACAATGTAACCGTAGACTTCTTTCATTAAAAACAAAAACAAAACAAAAAAGGCAAATTCATTATGGACAGGAAGAGAAAGCAGAAGAAAAAAAATGCTACAGATGATCCCCATTTTGCCGCCTTATTGCCTGGTTTTGTTACTGGTCATTTTGACTTTTTATAGGTGAAGTCAAATGCAACAATTTGACAGATTTCCAACTTCTAATTCTACCACCACGTCATGTGTGAAGGTAAGTGAAATCAAACTGTTATTCAGTCTCCTTTGGCAAACACTGAGGAGCCACAGTGACAGCTACAGAGAAGAAACTAGTGGGGAAAAAAAAGTCCCTTCTGCATCACATATGGCTGCTACACTTCAATTTGGAATGCTACTGTTAAAAATGTCGAAATGCTACACATCATGCTTTTGAGGTCTTGGTAGCTCTGTATGTTATATGTGACGGACTGATACTGACACTGGATGACGAACTCTGAACCTGACCGCAGGTCATGTTCCAAGTTGATCTTCACTGCTGGGTGTAATAATCACAATGATTTAACCCATGTGCACAACACTTCAGAATGGAAGATGCTCTTGCCAAAATCTGACAACAAAAATTGCTCAACATAAAGTAAAGGAATTACAATGTATATGATAAAAGAGGCATAAACTTTAATGATGTTAAGTATGAAAATTGCACAGGGCAAAACACTTTCAAGAAAATCAGTGTAAAAACTACACAGGGCAAAAAGTAATCTTACAAAAAACAACAACAACAATAACATAAAAACACCTTAAAACTATCACCTTGAACAAACACATGCACCCACAAATATGCTCATTCACAATTATCTTACACACACACACACACACACACACACACACACACACACACACACACACACACACACACACACACACACACACAGTGACACACACACACACACACACACACACACAGTCACACACACACCACACACACACACACACACACACACACATACACACACACACACACACATTACAAATCTGACACCAATTCAGAAAGTTGATGATGTAAAGAACTGAAGACACACCCAGAAAAAGAAACAGAAAGAAAGGAGGGACAAAAGAAAGTGAACCTCTAGGTAACTCACATCTGCAACATCAATCTCTGACAGTCCAAGGCAGCCACACACACTTGCTCGTACACATTCCACACTGGAAAAAAAAAAAAAAGGAACGCATCAGATTATATGACAATGCTGTGAATTACAGAGAACTAAACTTCATGAACTCAGTAGCAAGTTCATCAAGGACGAAGAATCATTCCACATTGAAAAAAGAGAGAAAAAAAAAAAAGAAAGAAAGAAAACCAAGATTTCATGACAATGCTGTAAACTACAAAATACTTTACCTCATTAACTCAATATCAAATTAATCAAGAAGGAATCATCTTCACTGGAAAAGAACAAAACACACAAGTTCTAGGCCTCATTAGCCCAGTGTTACATCCATGAAGGTGCAATAACAGCATGGTGACTATTCCGTATAGGTGGAATGACTGCCAGATGACTAATCTACATGCTATGCTTCAGCAAAGCCCTGTTTCACATGGATAACAGCTTGATGCAAAAAGTTATCACCTGCAACATTAAATACGATAAGGTATATGAGATCACATACCTATTACAGTGTTCCTTCTAACAGTTTTTAAAGCCAGTATGGTAAACACAGCAAAGGCAAATGGGTCTAACAAATCTGGCAGCCTGGTATCAGCAATTGGTAAAAGTGAAGTGCTGCAAGCTGTATTCAGCTTTCCCATTTCCAGCTTAAGGTCAAGCACTGAAGCCAAAAACTGAACCAGTACACAGTAACAATGGCAGATATTTTCTTTTTGGTTGTACTAAAACAATGAGAGCCTCTTACATTGAAGCTGGTAAATCTGAAATTGAGAGCACATTGTATTGACCTTTACCAGCCGTGTCAGCCAATAGAACGTGACAGGATTTCTCTCCCCTTGTGCCGAGTCATGCCAGGCCAGATGACGGACAGACAGCAGTACATTCTGTCGTGTAATCCACTATCACATGAGGGGAACATAAAAAATTCCTACACTTTCCAGAAAATGATCCAAGGGAAATAAGCTCTGTAGCTAGTCTTGGGATGTTGGAGCGAGTTGTAGACCATACTTTCAGTGGCCTATTGTGAACTTGGCTGACCCCAGGAGCTTTGAAACAAAGAAACTGGCGGCACCGGTGCACGGCATGTATTTCCTGTGCCAGAAAAAATGACGGTCAGGCGAAGGGGTGGTAGCGATTTCTCGCTCAATGAAGCACTTGAAATCATATTACAAAGTGGATCTGGTGATCAGGGTAGTGATAGAGAGATAGAAAACTTTGAAGGAGAAGAGGAAAGTGAATTGTTTGAAGATACAGCCATCCCTTCATCTTCTGATTTGGTGTTGTAAAAGAATGGAATAGAATGCAAACAAAGCATTTTTTTTCAACTTGTCACACATGTTTTTCAACACACAGTCGTGTGTGTACACATTGGAAGTAAATGATTTGAAATTACTATGATCGATTAGTTGAGTGTTCGTTCTTTCCTGTGACACCTAACACAACACTGTCAGTTGTTGTCTAGCTACCGTAAAAATAAATTTCAAAAGTAGCCAAATATGTGCGTCGGCAGGGAATGAGCGCTATGCTCGAGCGTGCGGCAGCAGGGAATCGTGCCATCCGTGCAGCTCTTGGTTGGATAGTATTAACATCCAGACAGAGTTTTACTGAGAACATCTAGAACTGAACTGATGGCTTTGCAACATTAGCAATGTCTGATAAGGGAGACTCATGGTAACAAACAGTGGATGATATTGAAGAATTTTGTCATTACCCTCTACCTTGATGTCATTAGCAGGCACTACAAAGTTGTTAGTATCAAGCTAGGAGACCCATATGAAAGCATTCAATAAAGTAAAAAGGAATACTAATTCAAGCTTAGCATTTTATGGTAATTACACACCAGTCCTCAGTATAACATACGCACCACTTCATATTAATTATTACAGTGGTGATTCCATCTCCACAGGAGAAAACTGCGCGACCAAACAGATAGGCCAAGTTGTCAGCAAAGAGTGATAGTATGAGAAAGAAGGCAATATGGAGAAAAATGTGATAAAAACTAAATATGTGAAAAAGTGGATCTCCTGACTCAGGCAGACATCATGAAAAGCACCAATCAGGAGCATGTACCACATTCTCTGTATGACTTTCTTTCAGCAGGACAATACTTCTCTGTTGCCAAAATTTTATGGCAGGCACAGAACTATGGAATCTGAAACTGTAAGTAAACATGCTTATTTGAAAACAGTCTTCAACAACTGCCATAGGTGCCACTCTTAACTTAACTCTGCAGCACAAGAAAAAAAATGTTTCACACTCACACTCATTTCCAAGCTTATGGCTGGCATCCATGAGAACATCTTCCCATAATTTCACCACAAGATCCCCGTCTCGTACCTGTTCCTCCCTCAGTTTTCGTAAAATGCCCCTGGCCTCTGTTAGACAAAGAGCAGCAACAAAAAACACATCCAAAATAAAATTTCCATGCCTTTGTACATTTCTTTGATTTTTCTCTTACTTTCTTTCCAATTCATTTATATTGGTCGCTGTTACTCTTGTTCTTATAACAGTTATCATAACTACTAGTATATTCAAAAGATTCTACTTTACTCTCTTTTCTACATTCCTTCTACTTCTCCTTCTTCTTCTTCATCTCCGCCTCCTTCTTTGTCTTGTCTTCATCATCATTATTTTCATTATTATTATACTATATTATTATTATTATTATCATTATTGTTGTAACTATGATTATGTTACTGAAACTATACCTTTATTCTTTTTCATATTCTTCTTCTGTTATTATCATTATTATTATAATCATTACCATTCTGTCAGTATAATATCATATATGATGAAACACCCAGTTATTATTATCATTATTCTGATTATTACTATATCATAAGATTATCATTTTCATTATAATATTATCATTCTTCATTTGTTACTTTATTATTATTTTAACCTGTATTGTCTCCCCTTCAACTTCAGTTCAGTTCAGTTCAGAGGTTTGTTTAATGTCTTTTCATCACCAGATGATATTAGACACTTGTTAAAAAAAAAAAAAAAAAAAAAAAAAAAAAAACCAAACACTTTTACACTCACTCAACTTATCTAGTTCTTTCAAACCCACATCTGATATATGCATATTTACATAAGTGAAATACCCTAATGGTACACAAAGTTGCGATCGTTATAAAAAAAAATTTTGCAACCTGTGACTGCGAAATAACCATGGCAATTTCAGCAACACATGAACCATATAAGACAGTATTGACATTATCAAAGTTATTCATCTCAATACCTTCCTCCTGATAGAGCGGGGTCAACACTGAGCATTCAAACAAAAGATGACGTACGGAATGTTTTCTCCGCAGACACAAGTAATACCATGAGAATATTAGTGTTCCAGGTATTCAGCCTTAATTTATGAATTAGTCTAACAATGTGCCTAGGGCACGATGGTAACGTAGCCACTTCTTTATTAAATTCTGCTTATGTGTGTACTTTTCCCATAATTTGGATTAATTCACAAGAGGACAAATCTAAAGGATTTTTGGTTACATTTTCAGCATTTCTATTTGCTCCTTCTTTTGCAAGACTGTCTGCTATTTCATTCCACACTTTATACCACAGTGAGATGGGACCCAACAAAAATCAATTCTTATACCCAGAGTTATGAACAATGCAATACATGCTTTATTTCAAAAAGCAAATCTTTTCTAGCTTTGCAGTCCCAACGCTCTAGTGATTGTAAAACAGATTTGGAATCAACACACAGTAGGATTTTATATAAAGCAATTGGTGTATCATATATGTACATCAAAGCCTTCAGTATTGCATATAATTTCTGAGGTATAAATTGAAAACCCCTTTCCTAAATGATATGATTTCCTGACATTTAAAAGTTGGTATTATAAAGCCAGAACCACTCTCAGAGGATTCCATTACCGACCCATCTGTAAACACTTTTAAATGATTTGGATAGCTGTTTCTAAAATGTTCCCGAACTTCAGTTGTTAAGATATTTACATTATCACTTTTCTTTAACATAGTGTATTTATAATCAAAAGAAGCATTTAGGGTGCCCCCAAGAGGGCATTGAAGGTACCGCAGGAAATTTTGGTATAGCAGTAATATCAATATTACAATGTGACATAAAGTCAGATGTGCAATTTCTAATTGGTTGGATGTATGATATGTTTTTTTTTTCGAACTCTTAGGAAAATCTTTACTGGAATCCATCAGTATTTCTTCAGTAACTGAATTTTCAACACAGAAAGACTTCTGACAATATATTTGGACACATCCAATATTCGCTTCTCATTTAGTGGTAATATATTTGTTTCTTTATAACATTTAGTAGTGTTTTGTATGAACTGGAACTCCCAGAGCTAATTTCATGACCTTACTAGGTGCAGAGAAATACACTTCCTGCCCATATATCAATTTCGATCAGACTAACGAGAACGAGATGTAAAGATGTAAAAGGGTATGACAGTCCTGACCCCATGGTTGACAACATATTATTTTTAAGAACGTTCAATCTTTTTCTTGTTTTATCAATCAAATTTTCAATATGTGTTTTCCAGTTCAGCTTCGGGGTTAAAAATACCCCCAGAAATTTAACTTTTTGTTTATATTCTAGAATCTGACCATCTATCAAAAGCAAGGGTAGCACCTTTGGGTTCTCACCATTGTTAAACAACATAAGACATGTTTTTTCTCCAGATAGTTCTAATCCGTTGTTCTTCATATATATAGATAATCTATCCAATTCCTTTTGGTACATCTTCTGTACAAAGTTTATTGTTCTTTTATTTGAATGTTTCCTTAATGTACAGTTAATCCAAATAGCGATATCATCTGCATATTGAACTACATGCGTGGCTTCTGACATAGATTTGGGAAGATCATGGATTAGGATTGCAAACAACATGGGAGCAATAACTGATCCCTGAGGAATGCCCATATCTACATTTCTAAAGGATGAATAAGTTCTTCCAATTCGTGTACATATGCTTCTTTCTGTTAGGAAGCTTTTAATGTAATCAACATTCTCCCAGAAATACCAACATTTTTTAATTTGAAAAGTAGCCTTGCGTGCCATACGCAGTCATAGGCTTTTTTGACATCAAAAAATGTAGCCAAAGTGCTTTTTTCTGCGGGAGAATTGTTTTTTTAATGTGACTGGTCAGTTTAACTAAATGGTCTGTGGTACAACGACCTTTTCTCCCCTTCAACCTCACATCCATTCCGTGGTTTTACAAGAACAAAAACAGAGTTCTTGTGCTGCCAATTACAAGACAAATACAATTCACTTGGATCTATTGGGTCTTCTTGAAGCAAGACAAATAACATTCAAGACAATGAAACAAACAGTCACTTCTCTCCCCTTCTTGTAACTTTCATCTCCATTGTTTTAGTCATTCACCCAAGACCAACTGTTAATCCCAGATCAAAGATATAAGTGACTGTTCATCCTTTTTGTATTTTCTGAATTGTTACACAATGTATACTTCTTATATTTTACATTACAGTCTTTCCCGTCTTTCTTCTTATTATTATTATCATCATTATTATAATCATCATCATTATCATAAATATTATTAAACTATTTATAGAATTAATACATTTCATCTAAATATCTTTCCCATTTTGTATCATTTTTGTTTACTATCATCATCATCATTAATATCATCAAAACAAATCTCTCCTTCTTCTTCTTGTTCCTCCTATGTTACCTTTCTTATTATTACCATTATCATCATCATTATTAATACATTATGATTATAATACCATTATGATTATCATTATTTTCCTTTGTCCTTTAAAAAAAAGGGTAATTATCATTCTAATCTTTACCTTTTCACCTCCTACCTCTTCTCTTCATTTCCATTCTGTAATTTTTAAATTTTCACCCACATCACAGTTTACACCAGAAATAAGTGACTTTTAATCCTTTGTTTCCTTTTTTTTTTTCAAAGTTTGTTGTCCAGCCTGAAGAAAATCCAATAGGACAAACGTTTGACTGCTAAGTAATTCCATTTTGGCTTTTCACCTTATGGGGGTCAAGAATTAGCACTGGTAAGCAGAGACCATCAAGGGCGACAACTTACTATACAAAAGAAACGATAGTAGTTTTAAAAACTGTTAATCAGTAACGATTGGAACATTTTTTCCTAGCAGATTGCAAACACAGGTGTTAGCATGTTTTCAAGGAAATGAAAATGAACTACAATGGTGTTGAAACCTGAAAAATTGTAACAAATTTATGAAACCACGCTGCTAATTTAAGTCATTGATTTAGTATCTAGCCGACTTGCTTCCCTTAGCACGCGCAAGAAGGCTCTTGTTACAGGTGAGTTCGCAAATAACAGCTTGCATTATGGTCTTATGGTGTGTCAAAGGGTAAGGATGGCCGTTAAGGTTAGCAAATGCTCACGGCTGTCTTTGATCTCCAAAAACATGAATGCTGCTAGGAAAAAATCGGTTTGATTAAGAAGATCATGATGATAAACGAAAAAAAAACGTCTGCTTTCCGACAAGCAAAGCGGCGTGCCTTGTTATTTTCTTGACTGGGTCTATTAGATCTGAAAAGAATCTAATAGTTGATTTTTTGAAACATACAAAATGGCCCAGATCGTCTGAAGTACTCATATGTTTGATAAAGAACACCCATCAAAAGTGATTATTTGAATCGCACGTTGTTACCTTCCCAGCTAATGTTCTGCGCCATCTTGTTTCTCGTCGAGTGTCACGCGAGACGTGATCTGTACGCACATGCGCACTTGTGTCTTCTCCATAGCAACAAAGTTGGC
>JADBJO010010449.1:20000-55000 GCA_016801955.1 Conus betulinus | reverse complement strand
ACACGCTGTTGGAAAGTTGAACAGCCTGTGTTGTTTAGAGCAAGCTTGATTTGTTTTCAAGAAAGCTGAAACCTCCGTGAATTCTGGGAGGGAACTGACGTAAGTGGAATCTGTTTAGAAATTAACTTGAGATAGATACATCGCTATTACAAAAAGGAAAAAAAAAAAAAAGAATTTCCTTTCAAAGTTTTGGGTGGCCTAAATCATGGTTCTTCTTGTGCAGTGAAATGAATGTGACATACCCAGAAATCAGGAACGACCTTCTAGTAGTTCTAGCAGAAAAGCAATTTGCTGTGTACTTTCTGACCCCAGAATTTCAAGGAATAAGTGTCACTGTTGGCCTTCACTACCTGTTGATTGAGGAAATTCAAAATCTTTTTGTTAAAAAACTGTCGAAAGGGTACCTCATCCGTTTTTAGAGTGTTTGATGTTTGTCATCATCAGTGCTTCTTCCACATTTTTTCGATGCAGCTCCCTGCAAATGTCAGTAAAGTGATACTGTCAAAACACATCCCAGCATGATAGCGCTTGGTCTTAAACAGACATGAGGAAACACCTGCGGAGAGTCATCAAGTAATGTGACAGCTCATGTTTGATCGCAGTCAGGGCTCTTATATGCCTATGTTTTAATATTTGTTTGTGACAGAACAGAAAGGAAGAAGTGACTTAGGAGCAATGGCATATATGAGTTACATAATAGAGGGCAAGAATAAATTAGCTCAACTCAAACCAGAAATCTGATGTCTAGTATATTGACATTGCCTGTTTGGATTTCTGTTGTCAGATATCTTAGTATTTGCATTCATGTGAATATCCCGTGCAATGCAGGTGACGTGAACCACACAGCTGCTGGTCATTTTCAGATGAGCTGCTGCAGGCAGGTGACCATCAACTGCGCAGAGCGAGGGCTGCTCTTGCTGCGTGTGCGTGATGAGATCCGCATGACCATTGCCGCCTACCAGACGCTGTATGAGAGCAGTGTGGCCTTCGGCATGCGCAAGGCGTTGCAGGCAGAACAGGGCAAGGCAGACATGGAAAACAAGGTAAGAGAAAGGAGGAAAGTCTGCTTTCCTCTAAGCTTGGTCCCTTTTTCTGCACTTGACTTACAACAGCATCAGGTGAAATGAAAACAAAAATCTTACCGCAAAAAGGTTTGGGGAAAAAAAAACTTTCGCTATTCATTCATTGTAAATGTCAGAAATATTTCATGAGACAGATTTTTGTTGCATAAGATTGGTATCCTGTGACCAGTTTTGCTTGATCTTTCTGTTGTAACTTTGGAGAGAGCAAAAAACAACACTTTATCCAGAAAAAAAAAAAGTCTCTCTCAGTACATCATATTTCTTTCACATTTAAAGTTCCCACATTTCCCAACGTGATCACTCTGTCAACACCAGCAGGAAGCAAGCATGGGGTCATCATGGGGTCATTTTCTGTCCCTCAGATCTCCACCCTGGAGGATGAGAAGCGCGACCTTGAGCGTCAGGTGAATGAGCTGAAGGCCAAGTGTGACCAGATCGAGAAGCGCGCCGCCGAGCAGCGACAGGTGGAGGAGAAGAAACACACTGAAGAAATCCAGTTCCTCAAACGCACCAACACCCAGCTCAAGGTATTCCCACTCCCTCACCCCTTTCCTTCTTGTTTTGTTTCCCATGTTTTCCATTAAGTGTCAGAGCACCTTCCCCTCCCTCATCCAGGCTATGCATTTGGCTACAAACCACAGAAGAAAATAAAGAATGAAATATTGACAAGGAATGAAATGTTGACAAGGAAGTGTAAGTTACAGACTAAAATCCCATAGCCTAACGGAAGTAGAGATGATCAGCTTGTAGAGGTGTCTATAAAAATCTGCTTGATGCAGACATTAATATCATAAAATTTTTGACAAGCATATATACTCTTGAACTTCATCTTAGGTCTCTTTCCCAACAATTAAGGATACTCTGCACTCTCATTTTGCTATTTTTCAGAGGCAGGCATATATAGTTTATGGTGTGTGTGTGTGTGTGTGTGTGTGTGTGTGTGTGTGTGTGTGTGTGTGTGTGTAGCATGTTTGTCAATTCTTGTGTGCCATATTCAACTGTAAGAAAGTTTGGATTCAAGAAATTCTTACTGTTTGACATTAGCAGGGGAGGGGATTAAGTTTTTGTTTGTTTGTTTTAAACATAGACTAATTAACAGGCCCTGAATCTCAAAATAACAAACAAAAAACTAATTCAGATGGAATCTGTTGATATTTTGAAATAGTTGTTGAATGTTTTGTCCCAAAATTCATCGTAATAGGTATGGTATTGTGCTTTTATATGTGCTTGTGCATCCATGTCAGTATGGATTTAAGATCATATAACTGCCTACTTTTGTTCTTATCATGCATATTGGTATGATTCTTGTTCATGGTAGGTATTTCTGTTGTTATGTATTTTGACAGCCCCATAGCTGTTTGTATTTGTGTTTGTGCTAGCATTTTGTACTTGTGTGTCTGCTCATGTTTCTGTCTCTGTTTACCTCCATCTCCTTGCTTTTGATTTATAGGAACGCCAGAGAAGGTTTTTTGTAGAATGGAAAATGAAAAAGGATGGTGGCGGAAGGACGTGAGGGGGGGGGGGGGGGGGGGGGGGGGAGGATGGGAGAGGGATCGAGTTGGGTAGGGAGGGGGGAGGGGGTATGAAATATATAAAGGAAGACAACTGATGGGAGACAATAATAGAACAGACATTCATGCATTTTCTCCAAGAAGCTCGCACATACCAAGACAGGTAAGACATACATACAAGAATTTCAACAACTAAGCATAGTTATTTGAAATATTTTCAAAAAGTTAGAAAATTACAGGATTGAGAGAAACTGAATGGAATGTGTGTGAGTGAGATTTGTTTGTTTCTTTTCTTCTTTTTTTCTCTCTCTCTTTTTTTTGAAAAAATAATCACAGTGAATTTGGCACACATACAAATTTTTTATCTCACCTGAAAGCATCTTGTGTGTATTACATATAGAACACAGTTCATATCATCTTTGCTAAAATGAAATATACATATATATTTTTTGTGTGTTGAATAGAGAATTCAGTTTTTTTTTCAGGTTTTATTGTTTTGTTTTGATATTTTGGGAGTAAAAATGAGTTTGGACAATTGTTTGGACTTTTGTTCATTGAAAAAAAAAAAAAGCACGCAGTTGATGTCTGTGAAGGTGAGATCGTTGATCACCATTCACTCTGGAAGCACTCATTTTTTATTTTGTTTTGTGGACCTGTTCACTGGTTTACACTTCTGCATTCATGTCTGTATCTTCAGCAAGAAACTGCTGTGCCACACTGTACATGCACTGAAACTATCTTAATACTTTAAACATTTTGCTTATGTTCGTTCATTTATTAAAATTGAAGAGGGCAAGGCAGGGGAAGCACAGCATACACATTTAAATGTCTTCAGTGATTACAGTTTATTGTAATTTCAGAGAGAAGAAAGAAGAACCCTCCACAGCCACAGCCCGGTCGGCCCCGCCACAGCCCCGGCACCGGCAATCCACAGGGAGCAGTCAATGTCAAGTCGTCAAGAGGCGCCTGTTCTGATCTAACATACGCAGGACACACCTACTAAGCCCCCTACTGACGACAATAATTGCTTAGTCGCGGAGCCGGCGTGAGTGAGCTCTCCCTCCGGAGGGCGCCACCACGTCCGTCCAACGACAGCCCCATGGACTCGCCGATACCGGTGACCCGGACGGAACCAAACCAAGGCCACAGACGTGGAGAGGACATCGAAATGAGGTCACCATGAGAGCAGGGCATGAAGGGCCACAGAATTTGAGACTTTTTTTTTTTTTGCTGATCGATGAGAATGAGGATGATTAAGATGATGCTACGGATTTCCATTTCGGTCTGAGACTACATGACAGGGCTGTACTCTACGCTTCCTTTCATAATATATCCCGGCGTCAACCAGGCCCGAGAGATACAGACACCTGCAGTGTTGGTCAGGAAATTTGAGCAACACTCTCAGAACATTAAGTGGATGAAACTCGACTGTGTGGTCCCAGTCTTCCCAACTGAGCCCGCAGCAAACTCAACTCTGGGTAGGAGCCGGTCGGGATTTGGGCTACAAATCTTCGTACATATAGCAGTAAAGATGGGGGATGGGGGATGGAAAGGAGCAGGAGGTCTGAGGAGTGGGGGTGGAGGGGAGGGGTAGTCAGGAACATGTAACAGGAATTCATGGGCAGTCCATGTTTGCACACTCTGTGGAGAGAGCACATCTTTCTTCTATGCCTTCACTCACGCCCGCCATGTCTGTCAAGCAACAGTTATTATGAAACATGGTACATTCTCTTGATCTGCGAATAGTTCTGGCATATGTCTTGCGCAGTATGATTGTTTCTTCTGTTCTCAATTTCCGATTGAAAATATAAAAGAGGGTGAGAAAATGAAATAGATGATTATTTGTCCTTTCTCTGTCCGTACTAACACAAATTTTTGTTATTTTGTGTAGGGTTTTGTTGTTGTGTCACTGTTGTTATTTATATTAACTTTAGTTTGGTTCTACAGGTTTCTTTTTGTTTTAATCAGTCAGTTGCGTGTTTAAACCTAGTGGGATTCTGACCAAAAAAAAAGTTCAGGTTATAATCTGCGAAATGGATTTGGACCCATTGTAGGCAGAAGAGATTATTGTAAGTGTGTTGCTGAAGGAACCAATAATCGGTCTTTGTGGATCTAGAAGTCAGACTTTCAGTTCTTTTGTAAAATTCATACCATAGTCAGAACATGTAAATCAAGCCACTTTCTTTAAAAATGATAATATACAGACTGCAAGCAAATGCACACATATAACACATAGACATGCTAGCATGAGAGGTGTGCTGTGTGCTCATCATATTGAGGTGCAAATGTGTTTGTGTCAGAGTGCAGAAATATTGAGAGTTTCCTTCTATACTTGTTGACTGTGTGTGTATGTATGATGAACAGAGCTTCTTTTTTATTCGTTCATTTTAATGACAAAGCTTCCAGTGCTTACAGCCTGTTTTGTACCTGTCTGTTTCAGACACAATTGGAAGGTATCATCGCGCCGAAGAAATGAAGTGGATGTGCCTGTAGACAAAACGTCTCATGGTGGATGGTTCCATGTACAGACTTCCTTACATCATGTTCTCTGTGCTTTCATCACGACTTTGCTATTCCCACATTTAATGCTGGACTTGAAAATGTGATCAGATTCGGAACAATATTGAAGATCATGCTACTTGTGTGAAAAGCTGGATTGGATCAAGTGTAGATCAGGGGAAAAAAAAAAAAAAGAAAATTGATACTTGATGGAAACGTTGCTTTCAGCTTCAGAATAATTCTTTCATGGTTTGTGAAAGCAAGTACGCTTTGATATCTTTCTCATTTAATAGGCTTTCCTTTCTAACAAGTTATTTTGTGGGCTGGGTCAGTGTGTGGATGGATTTTCTTTGTCAAAGTGGTTAACTGAATAAAGAGAATCGTGGAAAACCATTGTAAGACAATAAACGCAGTCTTTTGTATTTTGTACCATAGAACCCAAATGATCATTGTTCTTGCGTTTGTTACTAAGCTTCTACCCTCCTCGTATGATGTGATGAAGATGGTTTGTTTAGAATGTGACATTATAGTCTGACGAAAAATAAAACTTTGTCTTTACAATATGATATTAGGAGTGTTTTGTACGAAAGAAGTGTTCGAGTGTTTACTTGACTTGGTTTGAGATGCTAAATGCTTGTGAAACCAATTAACTATGTATGTGTGTGTGCATGTCTGTATGTGTGTGTGTGTGTGTGTGTCCATGTGTTTGTGTATGTTTGTGTGTGAAAGCCATCAATGTGTGTGTGTGGGGGGGAGGGGATGGTAGAGTGCATGTATGTGTTCTAAACAAGTGACATGAAAAAAAAAGTGAGTAAATTACTCACTTAGACCTAGATGCTCCCGCGTCTTGCAACGCATAAGGCAGTCGAGGTGCTCCACTGTACACAGTCTCCAGCCAGTCTGGTAGTGTCACTCCATCCTCTATCAACGAGTCTGGGGTCTCTTTCCACTGTGAGTAAATTACTATATAAAAAAAAAAAAAGCAATAACAACAACTTTAGGATTGTTTTTCCTATTTTTCTTTTTCCCCCTGTCTCTTGCCCCTGACAGTCTTTTCAAAGCTGCATGTACGTTTGTCACCATTAGATAATCATTCTCATGCATGAAACTTCTGTACAACGATTCGTCAACTTTCTGTATCCATTCAGAGGATGAATGTCCGGAACCGTCTGTCAGCCAACTTTCTTGATACACGCTGAGGCTAAGTTTTTGAACTATTGACTCATCAGTTTTCTGAATCTAAGATTCAGGGTCTATCTTGCGCCAAACTGGATGAAGATAAGTGATTGCTCGTTCATTTTCGTTGTTTGGAGTGTTTTGCATCTTGCCTGAAGAAGACCTAAGAGGTCGAAACAGGTCATGTTTTGTCTTGTGATTTGTATGTCTACATTTTTTGGCAGTGCATTATCACAAATATTTCAAATTTGTCTATGCCAAGTATAAACCTTTTATGCATTTGACTTGAAAGGTTTCTGAATCAGGGCTAAGGATAAGTCTCTTGAGCTATTCATTCTTCAGCTTCCTGAATCCATGCTGAGTATAAGTCTTGATTTTTTTTTATTATTGAGGATTAACTTACAGGTATTGATTCATCAGTTTTCTGGTTCCACACAAAGGGTGACGATTGATTCATCGACTTCCTTGACTGAAGATAAGCCTTCAACTAATGTTTCATCAATTTTTTTTTTCAATCCAAACTAAGGAAAAGTCTGTTGAACTATTGATGTATCAACTTTCTTGATCCTGACAGAGGGCAAGACTTATGATTACTGATTCATTAACCTTCTCCTCCATATCAAGCATGGGGACTACTGCCACTACACATTCACACATAATGATGGACATATTCTCCTATTTTGTAGCTTGAGTGTGTGTGCATGTGTGTGTGTGTGTGTGTGTGTGTTTTTAACCTGCCCATTAGTTATTGTCTCCATATGACTACAAACAATAAAACCAATAATTGACAATGGCAAAAAGTGAAGAGAAGCCAACAAACCCTGTATGCTTTAAACGAAACAGAGGAGGCTGTTTTCCCTCTTGGAAACTGACTCTTTTCCTGTACAGTTCATCCTGGTGTTTCAGCAGTGCGAGTCCCTAAGCCAGAGATCTCAAACTGTAATCATGTAAAGATTTGTCTGTGGCAAAAAAAAAAAATCCAGATCCCCATAACCATTGTTACAGACTGTAAGAACAGAATCCACGCCCTTCAACAACAGTCTTCTGTCAAGCTCAGGGTATAATTTCCATGCAGTCCCCCCCCCTCCCCCCCCCCCCCTCCAACCCAGCCTCCTTGCCTTCCAACATGTGCCCTTTTTTGCCTTTTATTTCTTCTTTGCCATTCCGATAGGTGCTAGCAACAGTTTGTTTTGTGAGCTTGCAGGAAAAGGAACATTTACTAATATCATTATTATCATTATCATTATTGGCATAACATTTTGCTTGTGTCACCAAACAGTTTGTGCCACAGATCAAGATGTACATTTGCTTTGTCACCATACAGTATGTGTCACTGGTCAAGAAGTGCACTTGTCCTGTCAGTAAACAATCTACTGAGAATGCTAAAAGGATTATTAAAAAAACTATTCCCACCATGTGGAATTCTGTTGACAGACTCAGCAGAGGGTTAAAATGGCAAAGTACAGTCGTTAATAAATTGCAAAATCGTACAAACAAGTTAGCTGGGCTCACCATAATGAACAACGTCAAAGAGGAACAAGACCTCCATTCCCTTCCTTACATTCGAGCTACTCAACAATCTTCAAGCTCTGTCTGAATGAGTGATTCTCATTGTGTTTTGTGACATCAATGTATACATTGAATACTTGAAGCATTTGTCTGAACAACCAAACTGAAAACTGAAGAAATAAAACAAACAAACAAACCCTTTGCGTTCATCAGAATATTGGTAAAGAAATCTGTCAGCTGGTTCTGTGTGGCTGGTCAATCATCAACAGCAATCATTTACTTGTAAAGCCGATACAAATATTGAAAATTGTACAAGCAGGTGTGTGCATGCATGCATGCATGTACATAAGCCCAATAACGCCAAAACGTACACAAGAGTTGGGGAATGCATTATGAATACCCACATCCATACACATCTGCACAGACATACATACATACTTCACTGACGAAAAATCTCTGAGATTCTGAGATCCTTTTAATCTTTCTCACCAACGATCATCCCATAACCTGTTTGAGCAGGCTGTTTGTGCTACAATTCCTTGTTTCCACGACACATATATACCACACCACTGAATCCAAACTGATTCAACATCGATAATTTGAGACAATCACCACTGTAATTAAATAAATGCATGCAATTCACCAGCATATTATACATAACTGAATAAATGCAATCAATTCACCAGCATAATAAGGAACATAAGTTGAAACATGTAACTACACTACAATACATCGTCCTCTCTGTTTATCTCAAAACTGGTGCAATGTGCACTAAACATGAATGCAGATATGTCTGGTTTTTTGTTTTTGTTGGATTTTCTCTCCCCCTCCCCCCCCCCCCCCCACCAACATGACTAAAACACAACTGATTTGAATTTGTTGGGTAAATTACATGCCACCTTTGAGTTGTCCAGAACAGAAACCAACAAAGTTGTAGACAAATTACCTAAGGCAGAAACAAAGACAGCAATACTCAGAAATCTGTGAAAAGGATCTTATTAAATCCACAGCGAGTCATAGCACTGAAGCTCAAGAACAAATCTGAAATGATCAAAGAAAGATAAAAAACTGATGGTCAAGACCGACATAAACAATGGATGCTATTATGCATGCATTTTGGCGTGACAGTGGTATTCATCTGTCCTTCAGATGCCACACTGATATTATTCTGCCACAGAAAAACCGCTTCACCTGGTTTGCTAGCTTCACAGTAAACAGTGTGAAGCTCCAAGAAACATCGCATTTTGCCTACACAGTTTTTCCCCCCTGAAAGCCACATGTGACTCATACACCAGAAATACCCTTAACCTTCAAACACCAAATTAATTTGAGTTAGAGTTCTGTGAACTAACAGATTTTTGCTTTCACTGAAATATACTCCGGATGGAGTACTGTCTATAACTTAATAGTCACACATTTATGCATCATAAAGAGATATTCCATAAGAAGAAAAACCATTTTGGGCTGTTACAGCCGTTAGTAATGGCTATTCTGGTAAAATAAAACATCAGGCATCATCCATGACCCATAATGAACATGCCTATGAATTTTCAGAAAGACTGGCCTAGAAGTTTTGTCTGGAGCGAGTGGAACACATTTTGACCACGGACAGATATACAGACAGCATTTCTTAGTTCCCTTTGTAAAGTACTCCTTGTTCTATAAGAACTGACAGCACAAAAAAAGACTTGTCGCTATTTCCTGATTTAACATTTTGGCCACATTTCAAAATTTCATCAGACTTACATCATATGGCCAAACCACACAAAGCACACCATGCAGGATGCAACAGTTTGGCCATGCTTCAAAACTTCATCCGTCTTAAATTACAATGACTGCACCACACAACACAGGCCATTCCACTCAATTTCCCAGTCCCAGAATTAAAAAAACAAAATTCTCAATCAAATTTTTAAAAAAAGACATAAGAAAGGCCACATGGGCAAACAGACTGCAGAAGGTACAGCTTGAGTCCACCCTGTTCAGGGAGCACAATGCTCAACACCTAGTCACCAGATTACTAAACAAAAAAACTGGCATGTCAAACATTGTGACCAGACAAAAAAGAAAAAAACAGAGCGGAGGTGTTCTCGGAACAAAGGTAGGAGAATGGTCCACACATGCAGAGAAATGTTAAAAACGACTGTAAATAGACAATTCTTTTTCTTTCAAACAGTAAAGTCAAAGAGAGTACCAGAAAGGGGGAAGTGACTAGCAGAGAACTCCCCAGAAGGGTGGAGCTGCCTGTACAGAAAAAGCACCCAGTATCCCTACAGGACAGGTAAGATAAGGTGATGCTACTTATTGCCCAGCCAACTTTAAAGGGCCATTTCAGGGCTGTCACCGCATCAAAGTCAATTCACAAGTCATTTAAAAAAGAAAAAAAAAAGAAAAGAAAAATTCACGCAACCCTTTAAAATACATCTTCTGAAAACAAGCTGGAACTTTCATAAAAAATCGTTCCTCTGTAAAAATCTTTGATCAGATGAAAAATGTTGATCTCTTTTTTTTCTTTCTCTTTCTTTTTTAAAAAAAAATCTGATCTTAGATTTTACGGTAGAATGATTTTTATAAACATTTCTGGTGTTTTCAGAAGGTGTCTTTTAAAGGATTGTGTGAATGAGTTTCACATTGCTCCACAAATACAGAACAATCCCACAGATTTGAAATTTTTGGCTAAAAAACCCATGTGGGAAAAAAGAGAAAGAAAGAACGCACTGAAGTATCACGTCATGTGCTACTTATGTCCTGATCCAGCTATCTCAGGATGTATTTACTGCGTGATAATTAAAACTAACTGCACCCACAGATGGCCGATCAGAGGTTCAATGGTTGACGCTAGTGTGACTGGGTTTGCCACCCATTTGTTAAAAAAAAAGATATTTAGGAGGGAAAAAAAAGACAAAACAAAAAACAAAGATAAACAAGCATACAACAATAACAACAAAAAAATCTAGAAAGTCTCTCTATCATTAAAAAATAACCCCAAAAGCAAAAAAAAAAAAAAAACAAACAAACAAAAAAAATGAAAAATAAACCAGAGATTTCTCTATCATTAAACATACAACAACAAGCAGCCAAAAAAAGCAAACAAAAAAAAACAACAACAACAAAACCTAGATGTCTCTGTCATTATAAATACACAACCAAAATATGATCACTGAAGATGGCAACTTTAGTTCAGTTTTGGAGCTGAGCACAACAATGTTCTTTTATAGAAAGCGAAAGGGAGTGAAAAAAACTGACTGGCTTACACACACACACACACACACACACACACACACAGAAGTACTGTGCTTTCTACTCAGTATAATCACTAAATAGTCTTCTATTTTAAGAGAAGAAATAGAAAAAAAAATTCTGAGTATTCACAGAAACTGCGTAAAGCCAGAAAAATCTTGAGTATATACAGAAACAACCCCAAACTAGACAATCTTCTCAAATGACTAAACACCCAAAACATGCCAATTAATATGATGAAGTCATGTCTCCTTTCACAGCAGAGTTGACAGTCGACGTCTCTGTGGATGAGAGTGCTTAAATGACAAACCCATCAGGGATCCCCACCACAAGAACGAAGGAATCTCAAAGCGTGTCTTGTCACTGAATCATACATTCCAGTTTCAAATCACATGAATGGTGGGGAAAAGGTATTCAAATGCACTGTGTAAATTTCGATGGTACTTAGGATTTCACTTGCCTGACTTAGGTTAGGATGAAAAAGAACTGTCAACAGAATACTGTGGAGAAAAAAAAAAAAATCCACACCACTACCAAAAACACAGTGCAGCTTCCCAACAGACTTTAAAGCCAAATTCCCTCCCCTTTACGATCCTTTCTGCAGGAACACTGCTACACTGACCACTCAACAAAGATTTCCGTCCTCTCAAGAAAATTTCTTTTTCACATTTTTTTTTCATGTGCATTAGATTCACCTTCCAACAAAGACTTCCCCTATCTTAAGACCCAATTTTGCTGCTTTCTGGAGAATTTCAGAGGTTCCTAAACCAGCAACATACGCAGGGGATGTTTTCACAACAGTTTGCAGGTGGGGAATGTAATACTTGTTCTAGTGCAAAACATTTGGTGTCCACACCAAGGACTGTCTGCGCAACAACCACCGTCAGGTTTACAAATCCTATACTCTAACCCATCAAACCTAGCTTTTAACCATAAACATGTCCATGTCGGTTGAATACAACAAACAAAGCCAACAAAGAAAGCGTATAAAAAGCCAAACATCCTCCACCTCCCCTCATCACCAGCCCTCCCAACTTACGAAAAAAAGTCTTAAATAAATGTCAGCGAACCGCTCAGAGAAACGTGGACAAACGAGTCACAAGACAAACCACAACGCGTTTCGACCTCTTAGGTCTTCTTCAGATGCAACAAAAATGAAACAAATAACGAAAATGCACTTAGCTTTGAAGAAGGCGTTCTTGCACTGAACACAGAAGTGATCAAAGCCAAGTGCATTTTCGTTATTTGTTTCATTTTTGTTGCACCTGAAGAAGACCTAAGAGGTCGAAATGTGTTGTGGTTTGTCTTGTGACTCGTTTGTCCATGTTCCTCTGGGCGGTTCGCTGACATTTGTTTAAGATTTGTTTAGATTTCCGCCTGCAGTCGTTTCACTTTGCAACTAGATTTAAGAAAAAAGGACAAAAACCCACATTATCAATAACAGTATGGAAGAAGAAGTTGGACAACAAGGATTACTTCCAGTTTTCTTGCTATGTTTGTCCCTCAGTATCACTGGTGATCGTTTGCAGTCAGCTCCATAGTTTTCCTTTGGTTCTGCTCTTTGGCCCTCTTGCATTTGCATTTTCCCGCCCAAAACTGCTCCTAGTATTCGTATTTTTTGAGAAATCAATGGAATGCCGTCAGTTCATGACCTTGTCTGTGTGAATGAATCATTTCCCACACCCCATACTACTGCAAGGGTGACACCTTGAGAATCTGAAAAAATTGGAAAAGGGGTCCAGGGGCCGCCCAGACCCCGGTGGGGTGCAGGGGCAGTGCCACTGGAAAACTTTTTCTACCAGCACAATGGCGTGATGTAGGCTAACAAAAATCACTGGACCTGTGTTGTTTCAAACAATAGAGAGCGCTTCTTCATTTCCGGTCATCTGCTACCATGCTGCTTCGGTCATAATACCGCAGATTCAACTGTCCCCCCCCCCCCCCCACCCCCACCCCCCAAACAAGGCCGCAGTGTGCAAGGGAAAGTAACGCGGCATATGTGGCCGGTTTGCAGCCATAACGAACACCAGGGGAAACAAACAGAGCGGCCGGATATGAGCGAAACAAATGCAAGAGGGTTAAAAACTACTCCCTTCCATGGCTGCCCTGCTGAAGACATGTCTGAAAGGGGAGACCATCCTCCGAGAGGGACCTGTCTAACAGTAGCACTACTCTAATATCATCAGAACTTGTTAACAAAGGCAGTGAGGATACTAACGTTCACGATGCATGCTCAGAGAATTAAACTCATAATTATTTTCTGAAAAGAATGCCAAAGCTTGTGCTGTGCCCCCCAAGAATCAGATAACCAGGTGCAAAAATGTCAAGGTAATTCCACTTAAGCTGAAACACACTGACTCATGTCATTTTCTAACAAAAACAGAAATTCTGTCCTGAATCCAACAAGGCTGCCACACAACACAGACTATATCTTGGGAAGAATGCGAGCGTGTGCCTGCATATATCAACAAGATCACACACACTGATCAGATGACCATGGTGATAAGAGCATTACATTGATCAGATCAGCACATTGATCAGATCACCACACTGATCAGCTCGTCACCTTGATCAGATCAGCCTACTGATTGTATCATCACATCAATCAAAACCACCGCACTGGTCAGCTCATGCCACTGATTAGTACACCGTATGGCAGACACCAGAGTGCTCACCCTTTGCTATTCATTTCTACACTGCATGCACCGACATGAAAGACACTGGCACCACGTCATCAGCTAACCTGACCTGTTGGCTAGGCTCCCTCCCTCCTCACGCCCTACAGGGGAAACGCTGTGCACGGACTAAAATGCTGGCTGAAGGGGCGGGCGCATGGCCATCAAGGCAGATGAGCCTGAAGATGTTTCTTCTTTCTTGGCTTGGGAGTCAGCTCCCCTTCACAATGACGATGAGCATCTCTGGTAACCCATGTATTGACGAGTGAAGGAAGGGCATGGCTCTCATCTCCCAAGGTTACAAACGTACACACACACACACACACACACACAATCTTCACAGGGAAAGTCTCAGTTGGACAGCTAAAAGGAAGGACAGGGGGGTGGGGAGGGGTAGTGAGAAGATGGCATGGATATTACTGGTGTGGGTAGAGAGCGTTGGAAGTGGAGAGGGAAAGGGGAGGAGAAGAGGGGGAGGGAGGGAGGCAGGCAGGTGAAGGAAAATGTTCAGACACATACTACTTTTCTGGCCACAATTTAGCAAACATGTCCTTGATTTCCATCTACTTTGCTTCAAGTTTTCACCAGCGATCATGCGCATGATGAGCGCGCATTTGAATCTGCACACGCATGCACGCTTCTGCATGCAGACTTAAATGGCCATCTCACAAACATCACAGGAAGAAATCATACGCATATCTATCTGCCCCTGTTTCCCTTTCCACTGTGTTAGGCAAAGTTCCGACTAAACCCAGCCTAGCCATCATCCATTCACCCACATGTGCCCCCTCTCTAACCAACATCTCGATCAGCTGGTGTTGTGTCATGTGTGGGGCTGGGGTGTATGAATGGATGTGTCTGCTCTTAGAGGCTGATGAGGGAAGCTCTCTTGTTAGTTATCAACAGAGCGCTGACTGTTGAGAAGCCGTCATCGTATGGTCACACCCAAAAGTCGCTGTTCCAGACAGGCGACCTGTCTCGAAGTGTATCGGAGGGTAAGAAGAGCGGAGGACTACAGGGAGGAGTGAGTGGCCTGTGCCACTTTGGAGCCCGTCTTGCGGCCGATGGCGTTGGAAATGAACTGGCCTGCCTCGATCAGCTTGTGAATGTCCACACCCTGAAACATACAGGAGTAATGTCCACATCTTGTAATGCACGTGTATGTATTTGTGAATGTCCACACCCTGAAACACACAGGAGTAATGTCCACATCTTGTAATGCACATGTATGTATATGTGAATGTCCACACCCTGAAACACACAGGAGTAATGTCCACATCCTGTAATGCACGTATATGTATATGAGAATGTCCACACCCTGAAACACCCATGAGTAATGTCCACATCCTGTAATGCATGTGTATGTATATGTGAATGTCCACACCCTGAAACACATGTGTATGTATATGCAAATGTGCACACCCTGAAACACGTGTACATATACGTCAATGTCCACACCCTGTAACACACGTTTATGTATATGCCAATGTCCACACCATACATGTGTATGTATTTGTCAGTCCACACCGCATGTGTTTGTCAATGTCCACACCCTGTATTACACATGTATGTCAATGTCCAAACCCTGTAACACACATGTATGTATATGTGAATGTCCATACCCTGTAATACATGTGTATGTGTATGTCAATGTCACACCCTGTAACACATGTGTATGTATATGTCAATGTCCACAGTCTGTAACAGATATGTATGTATATATGTCAAAGTCCCACACCCTGTAACACGTATATACACATGTGAATGTCCACACCCTCAAAAACACATGTACATGTATATGTGAATGTCTACTCCCGTCCACACAAACATTGATGTGTATAAATGTCTCTCTTCCCATCACACGCTTGTGAATGTCCAATCTTCATCACTATGCCCTCTTTCTATCATACGCATAATATCTGTAGTTGTCAATGTCCATTCCCCATCACATATGGGTCTAAACACATCGATGTCCTCACTCTGTCACATACAGGAGCAATGCATAGGTTCTCAATACTATTAGCTGAAAGTTCTGCTTTTGGCCACTCTTCACAGCAGCACAAAAGTCCACAGCACTAAATCAGTTCACTGACTGTGAGCAGCGTCTTCCATCACTGTCCATGTGACGATCACACGGTGATGCAATGCAAATGTCAAAGACAGCCTGAAAATAAAGTCAAGTTCTTTCATGGTTGGGCAAACGCACTGGCCATGTGGTCCGATCAAGACAGCTGCAGCGTAAACATGCATCCAGCTGGATGTGTCACTGTTTCATCAGCTGAGACTGGTAGTGCTACTCACTATCCCAACCTGCACTCAGCACACCACGTGTATTAAAAAATACTGAACAACTGACAAAAAAAAAAAAAAAGCAAAACGGGTGATCCTCTTCATTCTTTGCTTCATTTTCCGCCCTCAGTCACTCCATTTTGAATCCTCTTTAGCTAAAAATCAGTACCTCTGAACTATTCTGAAACAATTCACTGCAACCAGTATTAATGCAACCAAACCGGGATGGTTGCCATCTCTGAATGCGTTCCAGTTACGTGTGCTTGTTCCTACAAAAAGAAAACAGTCTAGAAACATTCTTCAAAACACCTCTCCCTCCATCTTCCCCATTCCTCCTGCCCTACAGTTGACAATACTGTTATGGGTGAGCAGTCTCTTTCTGGTAGGAGTTCAGACACCTTACAAATCCAGCAACTTCCCCCTCCCTTCACCTTTTCTTCCTTACTGGTAGGACCCATCTTTGTGTGAGGAAGGAGCTTACGGTATAAGTACACTGAGACCATCAGGTGAGAGAGATGAGGAACATACAGTGTATACATTGAGACCATTTGTCAAGTGTGCAAAAGATGGAAAGACAGAGTGTATATATATATACTGAGACCATTGGTTGATGGGTAAAGATGAATTACAGGGTGTGCACTAGACCATTTATAGTGATTGAGAAACGAGGAATGTATAATAAAGAGTGTATCCTCAGACCATTCACCGCAAGTGAGAAAGAAGGAACATACCGTGTGTATATTGAGACCGTTCATCATGTACACGACATCTTCAGTGGCCACGTTCCCGCTGGCTCCTTTGGCGTAGGGACACCCCCCTAGACCCGCCACAGAGCTGTCCACCACGCTGATCCCCATCTGCACATTGCACACACCACACTGTTACTTTCTATGCAGAGGGCTCTGCAGATGGCTTACTGTCTAACAAGAATCTGCACATCACACACAAAGTTAGCTTAAAATGTATCAGAGAGAGTGGAGACCACATCAAAAGAAAATTAGTTGCGAAAGTTTATTTGTAACAAAGCTGAAGTAAATATACCAGTGTTATCAATGGCATCAAAATCACATAGCCATAACTACAGAAACAACAAAAAATATAACAACTGAGAAATTTCGATAAATTCATAAACGATAATAATCTTTTAAACAAAATTCTGACCCACTTTCAAAACGAACATGTAAATGCAGAAAACTCAATACAGTCATAAATGACAATAATCTTTCAAACAAATTCTGAACTACTTTGAAAACAAACATATAAATGTACTGACCATGCAAAACATAAGGTAGAAAAATAAAATCCTAATCAGCTATGCAGTCACCAAGGCAGCCCGACATCAGCTGACCTGCAACGCAGCCAGTATATTGGCCAGGGCCTGTCCGTAGGTGTCGTGACAGTGGACGGCCAGGCACTCCACAGGAACCACCTTGCTCACCACCGTGATCAGCGACCGCATGGCGCCTGGCGTACCTCGCCCAATAGTGTCGCCCAGAGAGATCTCGTAGCAGCCTAGCTCGTACATCTGACGAGCAACCTGCAGAGCAATTTTTTTTGGTGCTAAATCTAATGTAGTTTTTGTTGTTGTCTCTGTAACAGACCAGACCAGACCAACGGTAACACCCAAGCCTTTCTTTACACAAATCCAAAGAAGTTTTGAAAATACTGGAAGCACACCGGAGAAAAGATCACTTGTGTTCAATATAAAGACACGTTATACTTTCATAGTGACACTAACTGTCTTGCTCATCTTAGTGCTAGTTACTGATTAACAGATCAGACCACTGGAGATCACTGGAGGTATGTTACCTCTTTTTCGATAGTTGAGGTAAAGAAATCAGATCAACTAGTGGCGCTCTTTAGGTCAACAAGCAGCAGCATACATTCAAAACAGACCAATTAGCAGCATTCTTTAGATTAACATGTAGCAACATTCTTTGTGTCAACAGGCAGCAATTGTAAAGTTGACAACAGCAGCAGCCTTTAGGTCAACAAGCAGCAGCCTGTATGTCAACATGCAGCAGCCTGTAGGTCAACAAGCAGCAGCCTGTAGGTCAACAAGCAGCAGTCTTCACGTCAACAAGCAGCAGTCTTCACGTCAACAAGCAGCAGTCTTCAGGTCAACAAGCAGCAGTCTGTAGGTCAACAAGCAGCAGCCTGTAGGTCAACAAGCAGCAGCCTGTAGGTCAACAAGCAGCAGTCTTCAGGTCAACAAGCAGCAGCCTGTAGGTCAACAAGCAGCAGCCTGTAGGTCAACAAGCAGCAGCCTGTAGGTCAGCAAGCAGCAGTCTTCAGGTCAACAAGCAGCAGTCTTCAGGTCAACAAGCAGCAGTCTTCAGGTCAACAAGCAGCAGCCTGTGGGTCAACAAGCAGCAGCCTGTAGGTCAACAAACAGCAGCCTGTGGGTCAACAAGCAGCAGCCTGTAGGTCAACAAACAGCAGCCTGTAGGTCAACAAGCAGCAGCCTGTACATCAACATGCAGCAGCCTGTAGGTCAACAAACAGCAGCCTGTAGGTCAACAAACAGCAGTCTTCAGGTCAACAAGCAGCAGTCTTCAGGTCAACAAGCAGCAGTCTTCAGGTCAACAAGCAGCAGCCTGTAGGTCAACAAGCAGCAGCCTGTGGGTCAACAAACAGCAGCCTGTGTGTCAACAAGCAGCAGCCTGTAGGTCAACAAACAGCAGCCTGTAGGTCAACAAGCAGCAGCAGCCTGTACATCAACATGCAGCAGCCTGTAGGTCAACAAGCAGCAGCCTGTACATCAACATGCAGCAGCCTGTAGGTCAACAAACAGCAGCCTGTAGGTCAACAAACTGCAGCCTGTACGTCAACATGCAGCAGCCTGTAGGTCAACAAGCAGCAGCCTGTAGGTCAACAACAAACAGCAGCCTGTGTGTCAACAAACAGCAGCCTGTAGGTCAACAAGCAGCAGCCTGTAGGTCAACAAGCAGCAGCCTGTAGGTCAACATGCAGCAGCCTGTACATCAACAAACAGCAGCCTGTAGGTCAACAAGCAGCAGCCTGTAGGTCAACATGCAGCAGCCTGTAGGTCAACATGCAGCAGCAGTAGGTCAACAAGCAGCAGCCTGTACATCAACATGCAGCAGCCTGTAGGTCAACAAACAGCAGCCTGTAGGTCAACAAGCAGCATCCTGACCTGCCTAACCAAAACTTGTCTGTGGTATACTTTCTACATAAACAGGTGTATTTTGGAGAGAAAAAAACGGGTGTGTTTCAATTTTGTTTTGAAGCAGTTTCAATAAATACTAAAATCTAATATTTTATCAGATTAGTCACATTTTGTGTTTTCACAAACTAACACGGCTGAGCAATGCTGACTAAAAAAATGGTGCCTAGTGCAAACAGTAGAAGGGAGACGCATGCATAGTTCCTGTAATCAATATCCGGTGATGAGAGCCCACAGATTCAGAATTCAAGCGACGTTGGATGTTGTATACAAAACGAACTTTGCTAGAATTTCTGCTCGGCATATTTTTCATTTGAGAGGTGGATTGTCATGTTCTGTGTAAAATGCTGTACAAAATATACCAAAAGCGTATGGGGGTAGGCAGATCTGAGCATCCTTTGGGTCAAAAAGCAGTATCGTTTATGTCAAGAAGCAGCATCCTTTAGGTCAAGAAGCAGGATTCTTTAGGTCAACAAGCTGCATCCTTTAGGTCAACAATCAGCATCTTTTAGGTCAACAAGCAGCATCTTTTAGGTCAACAAGCAGCATCTTTTAGATCAACAAGCTACATCTTTTAGGTCAACAAGCTACATCCTTTAGGTCAACAAGCTGCATCCTTTAGGCCAACAAGCAGCATCTAGGTCAACAAGCTGCAACCTTTAGGTCAACAAGCTGCATCCTTTAGGTCAAGAAGCTGCATCCTTTAGGTCAACAAGCTGCATCCTTTAGGTCAAGAAGCAGGATCCTTTAGGTCAACAAGCAGCATCTTTTAGGTCAACAAGCAGCATCTTTTAGGTCAACAAGCAGCATCCTTCAGGTCAACAAGCTGCAACCTTTAGGTCAACAAGCACCATCCTTTAGGTCAATAAGCACCATCCTTTAGGTCAACAAGCTGCATCCTTTAGGTCAACAAGCTGCATCCTTTAGGCCAACAAGCAGAATCCTTTAGGTCAACAAGCAGGATCCTTTAGGTCAACAAGCAGGATTCTTATGGTCAACAAGCTTCATTCTTTAGGTCAACAAGTTGCATCCTTTAGGTCAACAAGCTGCATCCTTTAGGTCAACAAGCAGGATTCTTTTGGTCAATAAGCTGCATTCCTTAGGTCAACAAGCTGCATTCTTTGGGTCAACAAGCTGCATTCTTTAGGTCAACAAGCAGGATCCTTTAGGTCAACAAGCAGAATACTTTAGGTCAACAAGGAGTCTTTTGGTCAACAAGCTGCATTCTTTAAGTCAACAAGCTGCATCCTTTAGGTCAACAAAACTGCATCCTTTAGGTCAACAAACTGCATTATTTAGGTCAACAAACTGCATTATTTAGGTCAACAAGCAGCATCCTTTAGGTCAACAAGCTGCATCCTTTAGGTCAACAAGTAGCATCCTTTAGGTCAACAAGCACCATCCTCTAGGTCAACAAGCTGCATCCTTTAGGTCAACAAGCAGGACCCTTTAGGTCAACAAGCTGCATCCTTTAGGTCAACAAGCACCATCCTTTAGGTTAACAAGCTGCATCCTTTAGGTCAACAAGCAACATCTTTGAGGTCAACAAGCTGCATCCTTTAGGTCAACAAGCAGGATCCTTTAGGTCAACAAGCACCATCCTTTAGGTCAACAAGCTGCACCCTTTAGGTTCACAAGCTGCATCCTTTAGGTCAACAAGCAGGATCCTTTAGGTCAACAAGCAGAATTCTTTAGGTCAACAAGCAGCATCCTTTAGGTCAACAAGCTTCATCCTTTTGGTCAACAAGTTTCATCCTTTAGGTCAACAAGCTGCATCCTTTAGGTCAACAAGCAGCATCCTTTAGGTCAACAAGCAGCATCCTTTAGGTCAACAAGCTGCATCCTTTAGGTCAACAAGCAGTGTTCTTAGGTCAACAAGCTGCATTCTTTAGGTCAACACACAGCATCCTTTAGGTCAACAAGCAGTGTTCTTAGGTCAACAAGCTGCATCCTTTAGGTCAACAAGCTGCATCCTTTAGGTCAACAAGCAGTTTTCTTAGGTCAACAAAATGTTCTTAAGGTCAACAATCAGCATTCTTTAGGTCAACAAGCAGCATTTATTTATCATGATTTCTTTGGGGCAACCGGCTCTTCAATCTTCTGCATGACCTACACCACTGGTGAGGACTCCTTAGAATCTTTCCCGACAGTGCCAAATGAGACTGATTACTGTCGTAGATAACAGTCAAGTGGTCAAAAATCGACAGCCATACCACCTTACCTAAAGGAGCAGGAACACCCCACACCGATTCATTCACAAGCTGTCCAAATTTCTTGGACTGTAGCAGCCAAACACGTAATGACCATGGGTAGTTTTGCTATGTTTAACCTTCAAACTACAAATCTCCCCTATTCCGAATCTCTTTTGTGGGTGTACATTCAACAACAACAACAAAATACACACCTACAAAAACACACTCACACAGAAAGAGCAATCCATACGCAGCACACAAACACTTCCACAAGAATCCCCCCCCCAACCCCCCCCCCCCCCCCCCCCCCCCCCCCCCACAAACAGACACAGACACCGAGAAAATGCACACACGCCCGCTCATGCGCGACAGAAACAAGAGCAGCAGATTGATTTTAAAGATTACCTCTGCCACCTTCTCTGGCTTGATGTCTCCTTCATAGGGGCAGCCCAAGACACAGGACACATAGCTGCAAACCACAAACACATCAATGTGGATCGCAGTGCACATCAATGTGGGTGTGGACCTGTATGACACGACGATGTGGATCGCAGTGCACATCACATCAATGTGGATCACATTACATGGCATATTAATGTAGATCATATTACACAGCACATTAATGTCAATCTGATTACATGACACGTCAGTGTGGATCACAGTGCGTAACACATCAATGTGGATCAAACCGTACAGCACATTAATGCAAGCCTCAGTGTACATCAACGTGGATCACACTGTACAACTCATTAATACGAACCCCAGGGTACAATGCTTCAAGATGGATCACACTGTGTATAGCACATCAATGTGGGGCACACTGTACATCAATGTGGATCATGCTGTACAACACATCAATGTGGATCATACTGTACAACACATCAGTGTGGATCACACTGTACAACACATCAATGTGGATCACACTGTACAACACATCAATGTAGATATCACACTGCACAACACATCAATGTGGATCACACTGTACAACACATCAATGTGGATCACACCGTACAACACATCAATGTGGATCACACTGCACAACACATTCATGTGGATCACACTGTACAACACATCAATGTGGATCACACTGTACAACACATCAATGTGGATCACACTGTACAACACATCAATGTGGATCACACTGTACAAAACATTCATGTGGATCACACTGTACAACACAATCATGTGGATCACACTGTACAACACATTCATGTGGATCACACTGTACAATGCCTCAATGTGGATTCATTGCTGAACTCCTGTTTCACATACAGACGTGCGTATTTCACACTTTATGACCTAATAATTCTCTCTGAAATTTTTTAGGACTGTGTGACTTTCACCGTTTATCACAAGACATCTGTGGATATGTTCTTCTTCTATTAGTATCAAACTTTGCATGAGTGACCGATTGTGTATGGAAGAAGACATTAGAAATGTTCAAAGTCACTTTGGCTTTTTTGCACCTGACTTTGCCCATCTCAGTGCCTCAGAAACACATGACACATGACAGATCTTCAACCCCTTAACTAAAGCCAAACAACTTCTTCTAACCAAAAGTATTTGATGGGATCATTTGAGTCAGAACTTGTAACCCCAAGGAGACAGCTTCTTCAAAACTGCAGTTCGTGCTCTGTCAAAAAGGGTGACTCAAATGGCCGCTCATTCTTATGAGTCAGATTCTCCATCCCCAATTAAACGCTACAGCTAAAAGCAGTAAATAGGAGTCAAAGCAGGTTTTGGACTTTGTGGCTCTGAATACCACTGGCTGTACTTTGATGATGACAGCCAGGTTATGAGGTGCTGTTTGTGTCAAGGAATAAGTTCAGGAACCCTTCCGCTGAAAAAGGGTCCCCAAAATTTCCAAAGATCAGCACTAATTTACTATGAACATGCCCATCACCCTCGCAACATTCATTTGGTGAATCATATGTTGTATCTTTGTTAATTAATTTACATATACTCACTTGTTGCCTGTACATTTATCTTAAATCACAGAAGGAGGACTCGCTTACCCTCGGACCTTGACCCTGGCCTCCTTGGCCCTCTGCATTACAGCCTCAAATCTGGCCAAGGATTCCTCGATGGAGCAGTTGATGTTCTTCCTGCAGTTGAATTCACCCTTGTCAACATCCACTTTGTCAACATACACTTTGTCAACATACACCTTGTCAACATCCACTTTGTTAACATACACCTTGTCAACATACACCTTGTCAACATACACTTTGTCAACATACACCTTGTCAACATACACTTTGTCAACATACACCTTGTCAACATACACCTTGTCAACATGCACCTTGTCAACATACACCTTGTCAACATACACCTTGTCAACATACACTTTGTCAACATACACTTTGTCAACATACACCTTGTCAACATACACCTTGTCAACATACACTTTGTCAACATACACTTTGTCAACATATATCTTGTCAACATACACTTTGTCAACATACACCTTGTCAACATACACCTTGTCAACATACACTTTGTCAACATGCACCTTGTCAACATACACTTTGTCAACATACACTTTGTCAACATACACCTTGTCAACATACACCTTGTCAACATACACTTTGTCAACATGCACCTTGTCAACATACACCTTGTCAACATACATCTTGTCAACATTCACTTTGTCAATATACACCTTGTCAGCATACACTTTGTCAACATGCACCTTGTCAACATACACTTTGTCAACATGCACCTTGTCAACATACAACTTGTCAACATACACTTTGTCAGCATACATCTTGTCAACATACACTTTGTCAGTATACACCTTGTCAGCATACACTTTGTCAACATATATCTTGTCAACATACACTTTGTCAACATGCACCTTGTCAACATACACCTTGTCAACATACATCTTGTCAACATACATCTTGTCAACGTACACTTTGTCAATATACACCTTGTCAGCATACACTTTGTCAACATACATCTTGTCAACATACATCTTGTCAACATACATCTTGTCAACATACGCTTTGTCAACATACAGTTTGTCAACATACATCTTGTCAACATAAACCTTGTCAACATACACCTTGACAACATACACCTTGTCAACATACACTTTGTCAATATACACCTTGTCAGCATACACTTTGTCAACATACATCTTGTCAACATACACTTTGTCAACATACATCTTGTCAACATACATCTTGTCAACTGGAGCCCACACAACTGTTAATTCAGAACTAATGTGCCATGCTCGTGTAACACATTTTCTGGCTGCAACATGTTCAAAACTGAGCTATTTAACATGGTAGGTAGACTACTGATGTTCTTCACAAAGACTGATTAAACTAGGCCACGCTGAGGATACTGGCCAATCCACTCCATACACCGCTCACTGTTTATTAAAAAAAAAAAAAAAAAAACATCAAAGAATGAAAACCAGCTTAATGTACAGAGAGAGAAAAAAATTTCACATATGCAAACAGACAGTGCAGAATGCGCAGCCAGTGCTGACACTGAACCGTGTCTGCAATGTCACAACCAAATCGCTAAAATCATTAAAAAAAAAAAAAAAACAAACACACACAAAGGAAAAAAAAAAGAACTCCCTATTGTTATAAATAGTAATGAGAGAAGAAAAAAGTAAAAACACTTTCCAGAAAAAAAAAAAGACTGGCAAAGGGTGAAAAAAAAAAAAAAAAGGCAAAAAAACAGTAGAAAACAGTAAAGCATGTTTTAATAACTCATCAAGTACTATATCATACAGTAGAGAAGAGTACAGCATGTTTTAATAACTCATCAAGTACTATGTCATATCTCAAACAGAACTGTGCCATTGTTGATGGACAGTTCTTGGACAGTCCTGCAGACATTTTCCTGATAACGACAGGACGATCACGCCTAAGACGGTGGCGACCTAGTCATGTTGCCCTAATTTCAGGGCTGTAAGGCTCATCAATGTGTAAGCTCCATCTATCAATTTCTAAAAAAAAAAAAAAAAGAAAACAGCATGCTAGCCAGTTGATTAGCTGCAAGAAAATAGCATTGAGAACACACACACACACACACACACACACACACACTATCTGCCTACTTTTTCGGAAAAGTCCCTGAAGGAGGTTTTAGTAAAACCCCTTTTGATTTGTGACATTGTTTTAGGACTTGTTCAAAGTACCATTTTTAGATTCCTTTAATAATTCTATTTTCACGTTTAAATGTTATTATCCTGTTACCTTTAGCGTTCATCTGATTTAAAAAAACAAACAAAAAAACAAACAAAAAAAAACGTTATTCTAGTTATGTTATAGGTTGCACTTTTTATTCATGTTAACATTATTTTCTTCCGATTCCCATTCTAATCCTCCTTTTTCTCTCTTTTCCGTTTATGCTTCTTCATCTTTTTCTATCTCACTGTTTCTCTATCTCTTTATCTCCTTCAGCTGCTTGTCTATCCACCCCCTCCCCATCCTTCCTCCTTTACTACCTTATTTATTTATTTACTTTTGGTTGTCTAAAATCACTTATGTGTATAGACAATAAATTGAAGAACACACACACACACACACAAGAGCTCAGCAAAACGTAAACAAGGGAAGTGAAGTACAAGTTCTGTACATCACAGGATGTAGTCATCTAAGTGACTAGAACACGTAATGATTCAGCAACGCTGGGATATGAAGTTTCCCTGTGTAAGAGTGAAAATATAGTGAACTAGATGGCTTTGTCAGAGGTGTAGGGGCTGTTCTTCACGAATGTGGAATGCAGAGCTGTGACAGCAGCAATTATGGCACAGATATCACAAAAAAAAGCAGATTATTTTGAAAATGCAACCAGTGAGACAGTCCTAGAAGTAATTTAACGTTAATTTTGCAGAAAAAAAAAGCATACTTTTCTAAACATGCACGCACGCAGGGCACACACACACACACACACACACACACACACACACACACACACACACACACACACACACACTCATACACACCAAATGACCAACAAAATCTTGGAGGTAGACAATGACAATGCCAGCTTGGTCAAGAAAAAAATTTCTATTAGCACGTGGTGATGCGGCATCAATTAAAAAATAATCCTGCAAATTGACACTAATGAAGCCTACTTGGTAAAATTGAAGCAGCAGAGATGACAATCAAAGGAAAAAGCATCAGCTCATAGCTGAAAATTATGGTATACATTTGGTCGGAGAACATAATTAAGAGTTCCTCAACCAAGCTGAAAATTATGGTACACATTTGGTCGGAGAACATAATTAAGAGTTCCTCGACCAAGCTGAAAATTATGGTACACATTTGGTCGGAGAACGTAATTAAGAGTCCTCAATCAAGCTGAAAATTATGGTAAACGTTTGGTCGGAGAACGTAATTAAGAGTTCCTCAATCAAGCTGAAAATTATGGTACACATTTGGTCGGAGAACATAATTAAGAGTTCCTCAACCAAGCTGAAAATTATGGTACACATTTGGTCGGAGAACATGATTAAGAGTTCCTCAACCAAGCTGAAAATTATGGTACACATTTGGTTGGAGAACATAATTAAGAGTTCCTCAATCAAGTTGAAAATTATGGTACACATTTGGTCGGAGAACATAATTAAGAGTTCCTCAATCATGCTGAAAATTATGGTAAACATTGGTCGGAGAACGTAATCAAGAGTTCCTCAACCAAGCTGATGGTGCATGTCATTAAAATAATATTTTGTGGATCAAGCATTGTATCAAAAGCTGCTCATATACAAGTCATCACAAAACATAGGTTACCTAAGGCTAACTAAACATGCATTTGAATAAGCAAATAAATGATCAAACATGCAAAAGCGTGAAAAAAAAAAAAACTTGATTGATCAGTCAACAAATTAACCAGCAATACAACCGCAAGCAACTGAAAAGAAAAAAAAGTGTGTCTGGATCAAAGGGGAGGGTAGACTCATTTTCACAAATTCATTTGAATACAATATATCAACACTCTTCAGCACCCTGCACCCAAATACCAGACAAACTAAAAGAAAAACAAAACAAAAACAACAACAAAACAAACCAAGATGCTCTTTTTTTTTTTTTTTAGCACTGTATCATACTTTCAGACCTTTAAGTACCACACAGTATTCTGAGAACCCGACTGACAAAAATGAGCCATGTGGGACTGTACAGTTACCGCAACCACACTTAGATACTCAGCTGCTCAAAAGTCTAAAGAATCCTGAGTCGGCTTGAATAGTAGTCTACAGAATATCAACTTTTAGAGAGAGAAACATGCACATATGCACACATGCACACACACGCACACACACACACTCACACACACACACACACACACACACACACTCATACACACACACACACACAACACACACACACACACACACACACACACCCTAAACAACACATATGTCCTGATACAAGACTTACTTGCTGAAGCTTTCTGATGCTGCTCCAAATATGCCACTTCTGAGACATTGGCTGTCAGCTGTTTTGAAGTAAAAAAAAAAATGCAAATAAAAGTATCGACATGAATTTGAAAATCACTTATTGGGTTAAACAATGTTATTTTCCACTTATGTTTCAGCACCTCAAAATGTATAACAAAAACAAAAAAAGAACACAAAAGTTTTCTGTTTCTTGGTCCTGTTCTCACTCAAACATCTTCGTAGCTAAGATATAATTTTCTGTTTTGTTATTGTTTCTTCATATTTGTTTTTTTTTTTTTGGGGGGTGGGGGTGGAGGGTGAGTAGTGAGGGTGAGGGAATGGGGGGGTAGGGTGAATATGAAAGAGGAGAGGGAGGGATTTTTCTTCTCTCTCAAATTTGGGAAAATGTTTTGGATTTTCTTGTGCTCTCTACATACTCAGAGAAGAAAATGAATAGTCATCTATCAGGAGTGGGAAAATGTAGGAGTTGGGGGGGGGGGGGGGGGGGGGGGGGGGGCGAGGAAGGAAAGGCCTGCTTCTTCAGATGATGGTGATGGAGGTCACGAGGTACTGACCCTGTCAGGTAACGGAAACAGCCCAGAACTGGACAGTCTGTCTCACAGATCACTTGCCCATTGCTTGCACACCTTCTCTTTCCCTTGTATGCGCATATGTGCATATCATTGTGCACACGAGAGTGTGTAAGCATCCATGCATGAGCATATGTGTGTGTGTGTGTGTGTGTGTGTGTGTGTGTGTGTGTGTGTGTGTGTGTGTGTGTGTGTGTGCGCGCGCGCATGCACATTTCTTTAGAATCTAGAATCATCAAGACAGATGATCAGACTATACAATAAATGAGCTGAACAACCATCTTATCACATATTATCGGTTTCATATAACACCTATCCTTTTTCTTTCTGTTTGTTTCATTTTTTCAAAGATGCAAAAAACGTTAAAAGCAAACATTAAACTGATAATTAGGTCTGAAGTGGGTAAATCCGACCAAAAAAAACTAAGTCTTGGCTGACAGCTCATGGGTACAACAAAAGCGACGACACATCAAATCAAATAAAAAATGAGAGTCAAATCAACTTGATAATCTTAGAAGATAAATGACGTGAGAAATACTCACGGCAGACTCCAGGCCTTTGACGTTGGGGGTGAGAGCGGTGTACACCACGTTGGACTTTCTGCTGATGGCAGCCATCACTTCGTTGTGGTCTGCCATCTGGAGCGGAAGGGAAATGCCATCAGAGGATCACACAGTCAGACAACACACCCTGTACTTCTTATGTCATGTGTGTGTGTGTGTGTGTGTGTGTGTGTTGTGTGTGTGTGTGTGTGTGTGTGTGTGTGTGTGTGTGTGTGTGTTTGTGACTGTGTGTGTGTGTGTGTGTGTGTGTGTGTGTGTGTGTGTGTGTGTGTGTGTGTGTGTGTGTGTGTGTGTCAGACTCTGTGTGTGTGTGTGTGTGTGTGTGTGTGTGTGTGTGTTGTGTGTGTGTGTGTGTGTGAGACTCTGTGTGTGTGTGTGTGTGTGTGTGTGTGTGTGTGTGTGTGTGTGTGGTGTGCATGTATGTGTGTGATGCGTGCGTGTGTATGTCTGAGGTAAAGAGAAATGCCATCAGAGCATCACACAGTCAGACAACACACCCTGTACTTCCTATGTTGTGTGTGTGTGTGTGTGTGTGCAGGTGGCCGTTTTGAAGTTTAAGGGTATCTTATTAGAAACGTATATAACTTCCCATTGAAAAACAGCTTCTTTTCACCAAACCCTTTGGCTGAAGTGAAATACATAAAACTGAATGTTCGTTTTGGTATTTGCAGAACATTTATGGAGTTTTCTATCAAAACTCATTGTGAAAAAAACTTGACTAGAGAGACCACATCCGAAGGTGAGCAATTTTAAAGAAAAATTGAGGGCCCTGAAGTTCACGTTTGGTTTTCTCTTCCTTTGTTTCTTCTCATAATTTTCATTTTCATAACTTGCATTTTATTACTATGACAATTATATAGCGATATTGTGGACATATGAGCATTGTCATCATCATAATCATTATTCTGGTTGATGCTATGAACTAATATAGTTTTCAAGCAGCTTTTCAGTAATCACACAGTATCATCTTCTATTGTTTTATCTCCATTTTCCTCACCATCAAACATATGGTCTCACACACACACAAACCCCCAAACCCACCCACACCCCAACACCACACACACATGTGTACCACACATGCATACTACATCACACACACACAAACACGCACACACGCACAGAAGCATGCATGTATGCACACACACACACACACACACACACACACACACACACACACACACACACACACACAAGCACACACACACACACACACACACACATGCACACCTCTTTCTTTTAAAACAGTAAACACAGTACCTGTGGAACCCACTTTGGGGACACAAAACTGGTAACTTCAATCACTGGGAGCCCAGATTCGGACAGTTTGTTGATGAATTCCACTTTCACAGACGTAGGCACAATGTTCTGTTCGACACAGTAAAACTTTATTAATAAATCTTAAAAACGCACTCTTACGCACAGACATTATGATTTTTCTTTTAGCTAAATCTAGCCAGGGAGCTTTCACTAATTCAACAATTCAGCAATAAATTCTTTCACAGAGGCATACACTGCTTTCTACTGAACAGTCTGATGTGTGAAGTCAGTTTTGATTCCCTTTCCACGCCAAGTTCACGTCAGAGTCATCTCTATCGCTTAGTTCTAGGGGACTGTTAACTGGAAGTATAGTGGAGGTCTCAAGATGGTGACCCTCACTCAGACTGGTTTTACCATTACACACCTTTTTTTTCTCTTCCACATGGGGTGTAGTAGGATGCGTTCCCCGAATGCTGGATCAGGTCAGGTACCACTGAACATTGTCTAAGTCATCCACAAAAGTGGGGGGGCTGGAATAGCCCAGTTGGTAAAGCGCCGGACTCATGATCCTGGGGTTGCAGGTTTGAATTTCAGTACAGCCGGATTTTTCCCTCAGAGTTAACATTGGTTCTGACTCCATTCCCCCATACAGTCCTTTGAATGAGACTATAAACCAAGGTTCCGTGTGTGAACGCACGCACAACGTCTTGCACACACGTAAAATCCCATCACCAACTTTCGGAAGAGAAGGCAGTTTGACCGTTGGTACGGATGACACAGCACATAGCATGCACCTTCCCCGAAGATGGAGTATGGCTGCCTTAATGGCAGGATAAAAAAATGGTCATACACACAAAACTCCACTGCTTGTCGATACAGGCAGTGTCTGCAGGAATATCACTGCGTATGCAGAAAGAAAGAAAGAAAGAAAATACACAAGAGTGCACGATGCCCTGGGGTGGATTGCCCCCCGGAGCACCTGACAAAGGCTGGTCACAGTGTCCAGTGTGGGTTGCAGTGCTGGGTCTGTCACAGCTTTCACCACATACCCAACACTACTAATTGCCTGCCTTTGGCAGTCAGCACCTATTGCAGTCCGGCCATGTACCATGCATGCAGTACACCCCAAAACCAGGAACAAAAGAACTGTACTGTAACTCTTAATCTTTCCCATATCCCAATGCTACCATAGACCAGGCAGTAACTTGGACAATTGTGTTACCCCTCACATATGTTTCATTCATACATGACAATGATCATGTTGTTAGCGTCACATGATTTTCGTTTATAACTGACAAATGATCATTATGCTAGCACCATTTGTTTTCAAGCGACAAATCATCATTTTGTTTGACCAACATTTTGTTTTCATAAATGACAAATCATCATTTTAAGTGTCATCATTTTTCATGAAATGGGACTTCATCATTTTGTCATTGCCATGCTAATTTAGAAATTAGTTTTTTTTTTCTATTTTGTTTCACAATATATATTCATCTTGTTTCTGCCACTGGTTTTGATTCTTTATTCACCACAAAAATTCTACCAGAGATAAAGCAATAGTATGGTATTGTGCCAAAGACTTAATGTTTACAAATGATAGTAAATATCATTTGTTTCAATCACCTTCTCATTTTGGAGCCCATCTCGTGGTCCCACCTCTACAATCTTGACAAATCTGGGTAAACCTGCCATCTGCGCAAAAACAACACAGATACAGATGAACAATGAGTGAAACACACAAAACCAGTTCTTTACACATACATACAGGCATGCCCACTGATATTTAATCAATCAGATAATAATAGAAAAAGTGTATATCACACACACACACACACACACACACACACACACACACACACACACACACACACAAACTCAAAGTGTTTCCCATTTGTATTTCTAACAATATTCCTTGCAAAGCTGCTAGGCCCTTGGCCTATTACTAGACACTTATCAGTGATCTGAACATGATAAATCGTTGGTTCATAATCTATCCAAAAATAGCCCTCTCATCATTATCTACTGAATGTTTTGTTTTCATTCACTTCAATCTCTCCCGAGTATTCTGACGGAGTCATTTTACAAAAGAGGCAAAGAGTACTTGCAAATCACTTTGAGAGGCATTTTTGTCAACAATAGCAACAACAAACACTGCTTATAGGACTGAATAATTTAAATGACAGGCTCTCAAACCTCTTTTTTCAACATTTTCTTGTTTCTGCATCTCACATGCGAGCATTCAACATACTGATGTTCCATAATAGAAGGCGTCTGTCTTCCTCTGTGTTTATATTCTATAGTGTCTATGCTCACACGCACACACACACACACACACACACACACACACACACACACACACACAGAGTCACACACACACACACACACACACACACACACACACACACACACACACACACACACACACACACACACAGAGTCACACACACATACACATACAGAGTCACACACACACACACACACACACACACACACACACACACACACACACACACACACACACACATACACACACACACACACACAGAGTCACACACACACACTCACACACACACACACACACACACACACACACACACACACACACACACACACACACACACACACACACACACACAGAGTCACACACACATACACACACATACACAGTCACACACACAGAGTCACACACGCACACACACACACACTCAAACACACACACACACACACACACACACACACACACACACACACACACACACACACACACACTGACTGACTGACTGACTGACTGACCCATCGTCCACTAACTCAGTCACAGAAAAATATACATCACGGATGTTTTCAATCTGATCACAGAATCACAAGTTTCTGTATTTCAGAAAGATAACCTTTCCACATCCATTATCACCTTATAAGTTATAGTGTGACTCATGAAAATGACCGGTCCACATTCATTTATTACCTTGTAAGATGTAAGGTAACAACCTGTTCACGATCATTTATTATTCTGTGTCATTCATGTCATGAACCGGTCCTCAGTTACTAATTCTTAACCTGTGTGATCCTATCATGGAGGGCACCTGTCCACATTCTCCATTACCCTGTATGATTGATAAGAGATCAAGATCAGCAACTAAAGGACCTCTGCTGCTACTAGTGCTAGCAGCTGATGGAGAAAAGAGCAGGGTCATGGGAGATACATCTTGCTAAACGCCAAATTCTGCCAGTCACCAGCTGACCAGCAGAAGGAAACCGTTCCTGTACTCTTGCATGGACACACTCTCGATACAATCCTACAGTCACAAGAACAAAGTACTTCAGCATCAGGATCCACTGAGAGGCCAAATGGGATAACAACATCATCTACAGCGTGAGCATCAAGGAAATGAGCTTACAAAAATGTTTTGGGCAACCCCTGCTGGAATATGCATCATCAGATGGGATCCCCCCACACAAAATGACAAAATTCCATTGAAAAGGTTGAGGCAACACAGCAACAGGCAGCTCATTTTGTGCTTGATCGCCGTTTAACAGTAGCATGCTAGGCATGCTGGACTGGCCAACACTGGAAAGCAGATGGCAGAGTCTTAAAACTCCACGTTGCACAAAATCCATTGTAAGCAAAACTGGCTCCCCTCCACTCTCACCAGTGACAAGGGCATGATCAGCAGTTCTGCCATACTCTGCCAAGAATCAAGTACTAAGGGCTCACCTTTCCTGCAAAGAACTATAATGGCATGGCAGAGTTTGTCAAATCAGTATCTCAAGATTACTAATCTTCACACACCCCTGTCAAAGTACAGCCTTGAAAAATGCAACCACTTTCCCCTGTTTAGTTACTCCCTCCCCTTTTACAGCTGTCCATTCATTGCCTGTTCTGTACGGAAAGCCGTTTCCTTTAGCTCCTTCTGAATGCAGCATGTATGGCCTCTTTTTGTGTTGTACATGCACACAAAAGGAATTCACAATGAATTAATTACACCCCCCCCCCCCCCTTTTTGTTTGTTCTTTTTAAGCTTTTTCTTTGCTTTTGCCTTTTTGTTTTTCTTTCAGTTATGTGCAAGAGTCATCAACATTTTGATCATGGATACTCAACTGAGGAACAACAACAACCTCTTCAACTTTTCTGTTGACTCCCAGACTGCTTTCAGATGAGTGGAGGTTTGGCATACAGTATGATACACTTACCAATCAGGCCTTTTCCGCCCCCCCACCCCCCCCCCCCCCCCCCCCCCCCCCCCCCCCCTCCGCCCCCCCCCCCCCCCCCCCCCCCCCCCCCCCTCACACACACATACATTCTTCATCCCCACCACCCAGACACATTTTCATCTCAGGGTTTTTTTTTTTTTCCCAGACAGTAGTCCAACTCCATCTAGGATTATTGCCTAGACCCAACCGTGAAGCCTTCCACATAATTGAGAAGATGAAACTTGGTGCTGGTAGAACTGAATTTAAATGTAAAGTTTTTATAGTGGCATTCCTTATTATTATGACAACCTTAAATAGAAACAAGAGTAAAAGTGCTCAGAATATAAGCTGTATCACCAACTATATTTCTACAAAATATTTTCATTAAATTCCTTATCATTATGACAAGCTTATAGAAACAAGAGTAAAAGTGCTCAGAATATAAGCTGTATCACCAAACTTTATATTTCTATAAAATATTTTTCATCAAATTAAAAACTTGAATTTAATTACTGCATTTGTCCCCATCAATCATGGGAGGTAGATTCAGATTTTACAAGCTCCTTCAATATGCCCTACAATCCAGAGTGTAATTACGGGGATATCAATGCTGTAATTTTACCCCCAAATGAT
>JADBJO010010449.1:7500-15000 GCA_016801955.1 Conus betulinus | reverse complement strand
ATTTTGTCTGGAAGAAACCCATTCCTTTTCTTGCTTTAAAAAAAAAAAAAAAAAAAGAATCCAGCATGTGCAAGATGCACTGATCTGACGCACTTGCTGGGGCACATATATTGCCAGCAGAAATGGAACAATTTTTATTGGTTGAAAACATGCAATGGAAACAGACAGAACGGACATTTCTGTGGGTCATAGGTTAGATATCAGAATGTGTGTGGTGTGTGTGTGTGTGTGTGTGCGCGCGCGCGCGCGCGCGCGTGTGTGTGTGTATGTATGTGTGTGTGTGTGTGTGTGCGTGCGTGCGTGCGTGCGTGCGTGCGTGTGAACGCGTGAGCGCGCGCGAACGTGCATTTATGTGTTTCACATCGAGATAACCAGTAGTCGCCAGTCCTTAGCGCATCAAAAGCCCACAAGGGCTCCAAATGCTATCTGTTCCCCGTTTTCTTACATCGCCGAAGGGAGCATAACCTAACGTTCGAAGACGGCTTACTCCCCTTTAGAGAGGGCGGCGGTGGAGTTCGGAAGGTGTGGGTGTGGGGAGAAATAAGGACGGACACGGTGGGAAAGTGGGAGGTTGAAGTGCTGCGTTTTGTTGACAGAAGCCTCTATGTTTGTTCGTGACCTATTTCATTCTCTTGATACTAATGGTAGATTATCTCGTCAAGACATCCAATGCAGATCATTTCAGAAAAAGGATGAAATTGCACAGTGGACCTACCCCCCCCCCCCCCCCCCCCCCCCAAAAAAAAAAAAAAAAAAAAAAAAAAAAGAAAAAAAGGCACAGATCCATGTCTTTGGCACACACCACCCGACTGACCTGGAGGAAGCTGGTGAAGTGTTCTTCAGGGTGGTGCCCCCGTAACTCCGGCCCCCATGGAATTAAGGGAGGAGGAGGAGAAAGAGATGGAGTATGGGTAGAATTAGTACTGTTTATACATCATACCTATGCCACTTTATATGTAAAGCAAGAGCCAAACACACACACACACACAATCCCAATAAAACAAACAAACTAAAAAAACATAAACCAAAAAAACCGAGCGTACGCGAGAAATTCATGATGCAAATTCTTGCTCTAATCTCCGCATAACGATTTAAATGAAACACATCAACTACGCGTAGTGGACAAAAACAAAAAAAAAAAAAACCATAGTCCCGTCCCCCCCCCCCCCCCCCCTCCCCACCTCCCCCGCTCTCCCCGACAGTCGTAGAACTCAGGTCACCATGTAAACAGAGCATGAACGACCACAGAATCCCGAAGCCTTTTAATGCTGATGGATGAGATGAAGATGAACACGATGTACCGGTTTGTATTGTGATCCGAGACTTCACGACAGGGCTGTGTTCATGCATGATTTCAAAATAATATCTGGGCATTTGACCAGGCCCGCGAAATTCTGACACTCGCAGACCTGGTCAGGTGTTTCAGTTTTATTAAGGAGGCATCACTGGCGTGCGGACTTGTCCATATACGCTACACCACATCAGCTGAATTTTGAGATCACACTGCGCATGATTTAAAGCTGATGGATAAATGAATTGATAACTTAGATGACAGAATTTAAGAAGAGGGTCTTGTGGCTGCGACTTAGAAGATATTCGACCTACGCATTAGCCCAATGTGCTGGTCAGACCTGGAGTACCTACCTAACATCGGTTGTGCCATTGTTATCATTGTATGTGTGTGTAGTGAATGTAAACGTGTGTGTATAATGTGGGCACGGGCCCCTATGTGTGCATGAAGTGCATGTATATGTATGCATATATGTGTGTGTGTGTGTGTGTGTGCGCGCGTGTGCGCGTGCGCGCGCGCGCGGGTCAGGAAATTTCATTGACAAATTCAGATACACACCCATCAAGTGACATTTTGTGCCGCAATGTGGATGCAGAATATCACCCCAGGCCACATTTTGACCGTGGGCGACAACCTGTACCTTAACAGAAGTTTTACAGATTCTCACAAAATTTTCCTATCCTGGACAAAGATGGAAATAGTGAGCTGATCATGTCGTCAGTTGAAACAAAAAAAAACAGAAACTATACTTTAGACCGATATCAATATCGCTGTGATATGCATCACATAGAAATCAATCTCTGGACATTTCCTGGACCGTCTAGGCATATGTAGAGCTACGACTCCCTACTCGCTTTGCAAGATGGGTTTGCAGACAGGATTCTAAACCCATACTTAATACATAGCACATACTCCGATCCGTTTTGTGTAAAAATTAACTTTCGTGTCTTCGATAATTCTGAATTGCGATTTGTTGCAATGCATTTCAACGATTCAATTAGTTGTAGCACACAACACACACACATACACGCGCACACATATATCCCTGATTATGTCAACACCACACGATGCGTTGCGCTCTTTTGTAATATAGATCAAACATCAACAAAACAACATTTCTAATGCACGTCATCCTTTAAACAGCGAAAAAGATTTCATTATTGTCTCAACTTCAGGGGACCACACAAGGGCTGATACAACGCTCAAATAAATTGCATATGAAAGGAAAAAAAGTGGCAGTTATTACAAATACCCTTTGATAATTTGAAATGTAAATTATTTCTCTCTCTCTCTCTCTCCCCCCCGCACACACACACACACACAAACACATACATTTCCAAATCAATACCTGCCTGCACAAATGGCGCACCATGCTAGGCCCTTGCGTCACACGCATTTGGCAGCAACACGACCCATTCATTTAAATATGGAGTATTTAAAACTACCATAGACAGCGTAAGCATTTTATGACTCTACTTGATTACTGTCTTACAGCTCTACAGACCCCAGGGGTCATCTCAGGGCTGTAACAACGTCCACATCAATACTAAATAGAAAATGCACTCTAAAAACGAACGTCCACGCATGCTAAAAAGAAAAAAGGGGGGGGGGGGGGATGATTAACCGACGATCTATTTTACACACACACACACACACACACACACACACACACACACACACTCCTAACCACAGACAAGCCAGCCAACGCCTATATGTAAGCACACGTACAAGCACCCTGTAAATAAATACCCCGTTCACATTCGCATGTCATAGCAAAATAAGACCCAGCTATTATCAACGATTTATCACATTAAGTTCCGTTACTGTGATGTACAATGGCAGGAAATCGCAATACATTTGGCAGCAACACGACCCGTTTATAACAATGCAGAGTAGTAAATCAACTGGCATTTTAAAAAAAAGTCCAACAATTTCATTACCCACCCTTTTTTTCAATCTTACAGTCCCACAGACCTCAGGGGGCTGTGACAATGTCCACATCAGTACTGTAAAAGACCAACACCCCTCCCACCCCACCCCCAACCCCCCCCCCCCCCCCCCCCAAAAAAAAAAAAAAAAAAAAATACATGGTACAAAAGGATGGATTAAAACGGTGTCTATTTTCGTACGTACACACACACACACACATACACACACCTAACCACAGACACACACACACCTACTCACAGACATACAAACCATCGCCTACATGTAAGCACACTTAAAAGCACACCACAAGTAACCAACCCGTTCACATACGCACATCATAGCAAAAATGAACTCAGCTGTTATCGACAATCCATCACATGAAGTTCTGTTACTGAAATGTTTGCAATGGCGTACCAATGGTAGGCTTTTGCATACATTTGGCAGCAACACGACCTGTGAATTCAATGCAGAGTAATAAATCAACTCACTTTATCTTACAGTCCCACAGACCTCAGGGGGTCATCTCAGGGCTGTAACAATGTCCACATCAGTACTGCAAAACACTAACAACTCCCCCCAAAATATCAACACATGCTACAAAAGGATGGATTATAACAGGATCTATATAACCCACCACCCCATCCCACACTAACATGCTAAACTAACACATACAAGCAAGCACGCGTACACGCGTAACACAACTCACCCACTCTTCCATGTTTGTACATCCTTATGCATATGAACCAAGTTATGCGTGCACAATCCGTTGCTGTATGTCCTGCGTTTGCAGTGGCGTACAAATTATAGAACCATGCAAGGAATTGGCAGCAAACACAACCCATTTATCGGTGTGAAAATCGTTAAATAAAATACACAGTCTGTCTGTCTGTGTGTGTATTTTATATATCTATTTTCACCCCGATAAAAGGGCTGTGATGCTCTGTCTTTCTTTCTCTCTCTCTCTCTCTCTCTCTCTCTCTCTCTCTCTCTCTCTCTCTCTCTCTCTCTCTCCATAGATATAAGTAATAAACTAATATCAAAAGTGAACACCTTTCAAATTTCTCAATCATTTTGCTCACAGTCCAACCGACCTTTATGGGTCATATCAGAGCTGTAACATTATCAAAAAAATACTCATGAAACACACACACAAAAAACAAACAAAAAACCTATAAAAAGTCCCCTAAAATATCATTCCATACAGGCAGTTTATACTAGAATTTCACACAAAACTTAATCTCTCCTCTTCCCATCCCTTCTCTCTTCTCTCTCACACACACACAAACATATACAGACACTTCAACACGACGCCTGTTTGCACACACACACACACACACACACACACACACACACACACACACACTACCCACTGTCCAACACACCCACACACTACGCAGGCTATGTATCTCCGATTAATTCCATTCAGATTTGTTGCTGAAACATTTGCAATGCGTACCACTGACAGGCCGTTACAAACATTTGACAGCAATATGAACGTTTACTGGAATGTGGAGTAATCAATCAACCGGCATGAAAGGTGGAATAAAAACCATCACTCAAACTTACTTATCTTACAGCCCACTGTCCTCCTGGGCCATCTCAGGGCTGTAGCAATGTCCACACTCACTGTAAAACACTAAGTAAAAAGTCTAAAAATTTATTGAGTACATGCTTAAAAAGAATGGATAAAAAGTAGGATCTAGTTATACATACACCCCTAACAACACACACACACACACCACACACACCAAACAACTGAGATAACAAGCATGGAGACCACAAGGCACACCTAACCAGAATTTCTTATACACAACTAAACACAAACACCCACACCAAACCACAGACACACACCCCCCCCCACACCCCCCCCCCCCACCCCCCCCCCAGTGGGTGTGGGTCTGTGGTTGGGGGTGTGTGTCTGTGGTTGGGTGTGTGGTTGGTGTGTGGTATAAGAAAATGTCTGGGTTAGGTGTGCCTGTGTCTCCATGCTTGTGTATCTCAGTGTGTGTGTGTGTGTGTGTGTGTGTGTGGTTGTGGTTGTTGTAGGGTGTATGTATAACATAGATCCTACTTTTATCCATTCTTTTTTAAGCATGTACGCAATAAATTTTTAGACTTTTTACTAGTGTTTTTACAGTGAGTGTGGACATTGCTACAGCCCTGAGATGGCCCAGGAGGACAGTGGGGCTGTAAGATAAGTAAGTTTGAGTGATGGTTTTTATTCCACCTTTCATGCCGGTTGATTGATTACTCCACATTCCAGTAAACGTTCATATTGCTGTCAAATGTTTGTAACGGCCTGTCAGTGGTACGCATTGCAAATGTTTCAGCAACAAATCTGAATGGAATTAATCGGAGATACATAGCCTGCGTAGTGTGTGGGTGTGTTGGACAGTGGGTAGTGTGTGTGTGTGTGTGTGTGTGTGTGTGTGTGTGTGTGTGTGCAAACAGGCGTCGTGTTGAAGTGTCTGTATATGTTTGTGTGTGTGTGAGAAGAAGAGAGAAGGGATGGGAAGAGGAGAGATTAAGTTTGTGTGAAATTTAGTATAAACTGCCTGTATGGAATGATATTTTAGGGGACTTTTTATAGGTTTTTTGTTGTTTTTGTGTGTGTGTGTGTTCATGAGTATTTTTTTGATAATGTTACAGCTCTGATATGACCCATAAAGGTCGGGTGGGACTGTGAGCAAAATGATTGAGAAATTTGAAAGGTGTTCACTTTTGATATTAGTTTATTACTTTATATCTATGGAGAGAGAGAGAGAGAGAGAGAGAGAGAGAGAGAGAGAGAGAGAGAGAGAGAGAAAGAAAGACAGAGCATCACAGCCCTTTTATCGGGGTGAAAATAGATATATAAAATACACACACAGACAGACAGACTGTGTATTTTATTTAACGATTTTCACACCGATAAATGGGTTGTGTTGCTGCCAATTCCTTGCATGGTTCTATAATTTGTACGCCACTGCAAACGCAGGACATACAGCAACGGATTGTGCACGCATAACTTGGTTCATATGCATAAGGATGTACAAACATGGAAGAGTGGGTGGAGTTGTGTTACGCGTGTACGCGTGCTTGCTTGTATGTGTTAGTTTAGCATGTTAGTGTGGGATGGGGTGGTGGGTTATATAGATCCTGTTATATCCATCCTTTTGTAGCATGTGTTGATATTTTGGGGGGAGTTGTTAGTGTTTTGCAGTACTGATGTGGACATTGTTACAGCCCTGAGATGACCCCCTGAGGTCTGTGGGACTGTAAGATAAAGTGAGTTGATTTATTACTCTGCATTGAAATTCACAGGTCGTGTTGCTGCCAAATGTATGCAAAAGCCTACCATTGGTACGCCATTGCAAACATTTCAGTAACAGAACTTCATGTGATGGATTGTCGATAACAGCTGAGTTCATTTTTGCTATGATGTGCGTATGTGAACGGGTTGGTACTTGTGGTGTGCTTTTAAGTGTGCTTACATGTAGGCGATGGTTTGTATGTCTGTGAGTAGGTGTGTGTGTCTGTGGGTTAGGTGTGTGTATGTGTGTGTGTGTGTGTGTACGTACGAAATAGACACCGTTTTAATCCATCCTTTTGTACCATGTATTTTTTTTTTTTTTTTTTGGGGGGGGGGGGGGGGGGGTTGGGGGTGGGAGGGTGTTGGTCTTTTACAGTACTGATGTGGACATTGTCACAGCCCCCTGAGGTCTGTGGGACTGTAAGATTGAAAAAAAAGGTGGGTAATGAAATTGTTGGACTTTTTTTTAAAATGCCAGTTGATTTACTACTCTGCATTGTTATAAACGGGTCGTGTTGCTGCCAAATGTATTGCGATTTCCTGCCATTGTACATCACAGTAACGGAACTTAATGTGATAAATCGTTGATAATAGCTGGGTCTATTTTGCTATGACATGCGAATGTGAACGGGGTATTTATTTACAGGGTGCTTGTACGTGTGCTTACATATAGGCGTTGGCTGGCTTGTCTGTGGTTAGGAGTGTGTGTGTGTGTGTGTGTGTGTGTGTGTGTGTGTGTAAAATAGATCGTCGGTTAATCATCCCCCCCCCCCCTTTTTCTTTTAGCATGCGTGGACGTTCGTTTTAGAGTGCATTTTCTATTTAGTATTGATGTGGACGTTGTTACAGCCCTGAGATGACCCCTGGGGTCTGTAGAGCTGTAAGACAGTAATCAAGTAGAGTCATAAAATGCTTACGCTGTCTATGGTAGTTATTAAATACTCCATATTTAAATGAATGGGTCGTGTTGCTGCCAAATGCGTGTGAC
>JADBJO010010448.1:60000-72844 GCA_016801955.1 Conus betulinus | reverse complement strand
CTGGTTTTGAAGTGATTTTCAGTGATCCCTATGTATGTTTCTTTTTCATTTTCTGATGTCACAGTGGCTTGGTATACAATGTTGTTATAGAGGCATTTGTTGCTTAAGGGACACTGTTCTTTTTTAGCACAATTGCAGGATTTCCTTCTTCACCCTTCTTTGCTGTGTTGCTTTTCATTTGTTGGATGAATCAATTATATTTTTAAGGTTAGGCATGCATGAATATGATAGTTTGATGGTGTTCTTGTTGAATATTTTGGACAATTTGTGTTCTTTTGGGAAGGATGCTGTCAAAATTTTGAAAAATTCTTTCCTACGTTTGTTTTTACTCGTCCATCATATGGAGGGTTGTACCATGTGATTTTCTTTTGCTTTTTTTTTTTTTTTTTGTTCATGTTGTTATCTGGGTTGTATTGTAGTTTGTAGCTGTAACCACTTTTTTGCAATGCCTCTGGTATTCTGCTGCTGCATTGTTGAATACTCTTTCATTATGTGACAGATTAGATAATCTCTTGTTTATGCCATTGGGTATGGTTTTTAGTATAGATGGTGGGTGGTTGCTATTGATGTTTACATAAATGGGTGTGTCATTAGGTTCTTGTATGGTTTATATATGTGGTTGAGGTGAGGTCAGTGTTGTCTAAGTAGTTCACTACCTTTTTGTTTGCTTCGATGGTGATTTTTAAGTTATGGTTTTGGAAAATTTTGCATAGTTCTTTTTTCTTGTTTTCAATGGTTCTTGGATTGTTGTTTAGCGCGGCGAGGCCGTCGTCTCTGTACAGTCCGACTTGTTTTCCGAGTTGCTTTTGGATGTGGATAGTATAAACAGTCCGACTAGTTCGCATGTTTCGGCACCGTCATACGATCCCATGGTCACATCAAATGTTGAGTTTTTATTCGTTTTCTTGATCCATGTATCATTTCTGCTGTAGAGTAAAGTTTTCTTGGTGTGAAAAATGATTTCCATTTCTGACCCTGTTATGTCTGTGTGTTTATTAGCAAATTTCAGAGCTTTAGTGAGTAGCTCTTCGTCTATGGATGGGTAGAAGTCTACTATGTCGAATGTGATGAATACTGTGTTCTTCTGTTTGTTAAGGTTTTTGAACCATTGGATAACTTCATATGTGTTCTTCCAGAGGTTGTATTCAGTGTTTGATTTTAAAAGTTTTTTATGGCTTTTTCTAAGATTTTCTTACTTATTTTTGCCCAAATTTACATTAGATTAATTTAACCCAGTCTACATGAACTGGGCAAAATAAGTAAGAAATTGGGTTTAAAAGCCATAAAAAACATAAAATCTTCTTTGAAATGCACCTTACCACCCTGGAACCTAGATCCATATGAAGTTATCCAATGGTTCAAAAAACCTTAACAAACAGAAGAACACAGTATTCATCACATTCGACATAGTAGACTTCTACCCATCCATAGACGAAGAGCTACTCACTAAAGCTCTGAAATTTGCTAATAAACACACAGACATAACAGGGGTCAGAAATGGAAATCATTTTCCACACCAAGAAAACTTTACTCTACAGCAGAAAATGATACATGGATCAAGAAAAACGAATAAAAAAAACTCAACATTTGATGTGACCATGGGATCGTATGACGGTGCCGAAACATGTGAACTAGTCGGACTGTTTATACTATCCAACATCCAAAAGCAACTCGGAAAACAAGTCGGACTGTACAGAGACGACGGCCTCGCCGCGCTAAACAACAATCCAAGAACCATTGAAAACAAGAAAAAAGAACTATGCAAAATTTTCCAAAACCATAACTTAAAAATCACCATCGAAGCAAACAAAAAGGTAGTGAACTACTTAGACATAACACTTGACCTCAACAACCACATATATAAACCATACAAGAAACCTATGACACACCCATTTATGTAAACATCAATAGCAACCACCCACCATCTATACTAAAAAACCATACCCAATGGCATAAACAAGAGATTATCTAATCTGTCACATAATGAAAGAGTATTCAAACAATGCAGCAGCAGAATACCAAGAGGCATTGCAAAAAAGTGGTTTACAGCTACAAACTACAATACAACCCAGATAACAACATGAACAAAAACAAAAAAAGCAGGAAAAGGAAAATCACATGGTACAACCCTCCATATGATGGACGAGAGTAAAAACAAACGTAGGAAAAGAATTTTTCAAAATTTTGACAGCATCCTTCCCAAAAGAACACAAATTGTCCAAAATATTCAACAAGAACACCATCAAACTATCATATTCATGCATGCCTAACCTTAAAAATATAATTGATTCATCCAACAAAATGAAAAGCAACACAGCAAAGAAGGGTGAAGAAAGGAAATCCTGCAATTGTGCTAAAAAAGAACAGTGTCCCTTAAGCAACAAAATGCCTCTATAACAACATTGTATACCAAGCCACTGTGACATCAGAAAATGAAAAAGAAACATACATAGGGATCACTGAAAATCACTTCAAAACCAGATACGCAAACCATAAACAGTCATTCAACAAAGAAAAATACACAAAAACCAAACAGAACTGAGCAAATATATTTGGAGACTTAAAGACAAAAAAATAAACTATAAACATATCCTGGAAAATCATAAAAAGGCATCACCATACAACAACATTTCAAAAAGATGCAACCTATGTTCAACAAAATGGTTAATACTATGCAAACCATACTTAGCAACCCTAAATACTAAAGTAGAAATAGTAAACAACTGCAGGCACAAATGGAAATCGTTGTCAGCAAACGCACCCTGAACTGTAAACAACCCCAAAAAAAACCGAACAATACGTGCAGCCAATCCGCACGTGCAAACAGTGACATCAGGCCATATAACACCGGAGGGAGCGTATTGACTGAACGTGGCCCAGGGTTTGAGTGAAAATTTTTAACACTGTGTTCACGCGATTTGAATATAAACAGGCGTTGACCTGTATCGGTGCGCACTCTGAGAATGGAACAGATGATTTAGATGAAGAAGAGGCGGACTGTGCCCATTGATAAAGGCAGAGGCCTAAACACATACAGAAGTATGTGAATTGTAGTTGATTGACCGGTACTCAAGCCGTAAGTATCTAATTTTATATTGTGAGAATCTAGATGATTCTCCATTTTGTTTTCAACGGTTTATTGTCGGAACCGAAACTATGTTTGAAAAATTGAAGAGTTCAAAAATGTTAAAGTGTAACATGACTGCTAACTGGCTGGCAGTGTTTTGAACTCGTGTTTATCTGGTTTGTTATAGCTGGGCCGACTCCCCGTGCGGTAGAGGAAAGAAGAGACTGGAGATCGGGCACTAAGGTGGATGGCCGGGGCTGCGCGCGTTCCCGGGCCAAGTTCGATCCGCGGGAAGATCCAGGTTGGGCAAAAGTTTGTCGCCGACCAGTAGTTGTGATATGTAATGGGCAGTATGGGATCCCCGCACAGAGGAAGCCAGTTCCGGACACCACAGAGAGTGTGTGTGGACACTTGCAGTGAGTAAACCTGCAAAATCAGTATTGTGCGCAGAAGAAGCGTGCTTGATTGGTTGCACCAGCTGAAAGATTACAGATTATGAAAATATATAAGCTTTGATTGATGCCAGAGTAAAGAACCCCCATGGGATTTTAAAAGATTAAGGAGGGGATGAATCAAAATTGACCTTGTTTGCGCCTTATGTGTATGGAGTGGATGCAGTTGTGTGCGGAGGAAAGACGTCATGTTCGTGTGTAGATTGTATTACCATACATGTCCTTTCTGTAATGGCAAACAAACAGATTCTCTCTCTCTCTCTCTCTCTCTCTCTCTCTCTCTCTCTCTCTCCCCCTCTCCCCCCCCTGAAAAAAAATCAGATCTGTACACAACCTCGTTCTCTCAAATTTGTATGTGGGGAAACACAGAAATCAGATAATCCTGTGTATCCTTTTATAAGGGCAAAGAAACAGTAGATAGATAGATAGATAGATAGATAGATAGATAGATAGATAGATAGATGCACGATCCTACTTGTCCTTTCTGTAAGGGCAAATAAACAGTAGATAGATAGACAGATGGACAGACAGACAGACAGACAGACAGACAGACATAAATGCACATGGAAGTGGCTCTGTGGTCCAGCAGGTAATGACAGAACCCAGCAGCAGGCCTGTAAGGTCTTGACAGAGTGAAACAGCTGTGGCTGACTGGTCCTGCTGTCTTCTGTTGACAGCAACAACAAATAGCTGTGGTAGTCTGGTCCTGCTGCCTTCTGTTGACAGCAACAACAAACAGCTGTGGCTGTCTGGTCCTGTTGCCTTATGTTGACAGCAACAACAAACAGCTGTGGCTGTCTGGTCCTGCTGCCTTCTGTTGACAGCAACAACAATCTTCAGCCAGGTCTCAATGGAGAAGGATTTTTTTCTCATACCCCTTCATTTTCAACACGATTCTTATTTTTTTTTTTTAAAGGGTGTTTTATCTAGAGTTGTTTTCATGTTTGTTTCAGTTTCCTTTCTGTACATAAATGGCATTTATATTCAAAATGTATTACCATACATGTCCGTTCTGTAATGGCAAACCAAGAAATTCTCTCTCTCTCTCTCTCTCTCTCTCTCTCTCTCTCTCTCTCCCTCTCTCTCTCTCTCTCTCTCTCTCTCTCTCTCTATATATATATCTATATATATGTGCGTGTGGTATATATATATATATATATATATATATATATATATATATATATATATATATATATATATATCTCATAGATAGATATCATGAATAGTATCAAAGTGCCCTTAGAGATTTTTTTTTAAAAAGCTCAGCCACCTGGGGAGCAACATCTGTTAAAATTAAAACGCAGAAGTAAAAATATCTCTACAAGCTTGTTTCAAGCTTTCGCTCTTTTCAGTTTTTTTTTTTTTTTTTTTTTGGGGGGGGGGGGGGGGGGGGGGGGGGCTTATCCGTGCTATATAGCGTGCGGGTCCTGATTTCATTTTTGTACGTGTGGGTCAACTACATTCATTGCACGTGCTATCTGTGGTTCTTGGGTTGCTTGCTATGGTCTGTTTAGGGGGAATTCACTGACAAAGATTTCCATTTATGCCAGCAGTTATTTACTATTTCAACTTTTGTATATATATATATATATATATATATATATATATATATATATATAGAGAGAGAGAGAGAGAGAGAGAGAGAGAGAGAGAGAGAGAGAGAGAGAGAGAGAGAGACTCGGTATATCTGTCAACTAAACTGCAATCTTTCCACTCAACCTTTTCTTTCTAGTAAGTTATGAGGTACGTGTTAGAGTTGATTCATTTGTTGCCAGGCAGTTTTGCAAGCAATAGCAAAAGTACACACGATTTGTCAATACAAGAACTGTTAACACCCCAACTTTCCTCCAAGGAGTGAGTCGATTTTTGACCAGACTGTGAGAAGGTCCACAACTACACACACGTACCTGCTGCATGTGTTTTCTGTTGTATTGGATATGCCATTACTGGTGAACAAGGTCCACACCTACACACACGTACCTGCTGCATGTGTTTCTGTTGTATTGGATATGCCATTACTGTGAAAGGTCCACACCTCGGGTCCTGCTATGTGTTTCTGTTGTGCATGCCGTTTGTGAAATCGGGTCCATTTTAGTTTTGCAGCGTTTCAAGTCAATAGGTGTAGTCGTCAATGTCGTTGTCATTGTTGCCGTCTTCGTCGTTGTCGTTGTTGTTCTTCTTGTTCTTGTTTATATGCAAACTATGCAGTTTTTAGTCCTTTTAGACCTATAGAATTTGTTTGCTTGTTTGTTTATTTTCTAGTTTTGTTTATATGTTTGTTTGTCTTTTATTTGCATTTAGGCCTTGTTCACTTTTGCATTGTTTAATGTGTAAACAAATGCTTTTTTTGTCAACAATAAGGCATTCTGTCACATTCCCTATCTAAAGGTGAATTGTTTGCAACTGGCGTTTTTTTAAGTTCCGTACCTGACACTCCCAGGCCCTTTCTCCCCATCTTCTCTTACATTGTATGCTGGAACCTCCACGCAAAGCACAGATAATTAAGAACACACTAGGTCACACTGACAGCACCATCTGTTTATGAAAAACAATCAACGATATTTACTTATCAATGAGTAAAAGTGACCTAATATTGTAAAGTGAACGAGCCTATTTGCATACATTGTCACCAGTACCCATACATAATAGATGTCTGTCTTTTTTCTATCCATTAAAAGACTCAGATTTTTTTTTAAACATGATATAAAGTATAGAGAGATTGATGATACAGGCAAAGTTTTAAATTGTATGGTATAGTGCATAACGAACCGATAGAATTGTCAAATTTACTGCAGGATGTCTCTTTGCTATGAATGTTTAGTATACATATGCTTCAATCTTGGTTTAAGCTGTATGGGCTATAGCTGACAATGAAATAGGCCTCCTCCTTGTTGTTCTTTCGTTGTTGTTGTTGTTGTTGCTGTTGCTGTTGTTGTATCTATGTATATTTCCCTTAGTTAAACATGTTATCATCATTATGTCTCCTGCTGAAGGCAACCTTTCTGTGACATGCTAACCTTCATCATTGGAATGGCTCACACAATACACGGACTGTTCGAAAAGAAAAACAGAAATAATGAAAGAAAGAAAGAAAAAAGAAAGAAAGAAAGAAAGAATGCAGCAAGACAGAAAGATGAAAAAACAAGACAGACAGACAGACAGACAGATGGACAGTAAGACAGACAGATAGACAGACAGACCAACAGACTGACAGACAAGCAAAAACCAGGGGAGTGTGGTGGTGGTGTTAGTAATAATGGTCATTCCTTGCATGCCTTTGTTTATTCAATTTTGTGCATTCTTTAATGCCTGGGATTATTCATCTTTAGTTATGTCAACAAGAAAATTGTCTGATTGATATGTGTCCAGTTAAGCACTTAGTTTTTTATCATATTTTTTATCATACAAATGCTATTAATAAACGAACAGGCACATGAAAATAAACAAACAGATGACGCATACATAATTTCCGAAAAGGATAAAACAATTAACATAAAATGGAATAACAGAACAGATTTTGTGTTCATCTGGGCAAAAAGCATTCATAATAACTGAAATGTGGTACTGCGACATTCCCATCCACTGTGCCTTAAGAGGCAAAAGACGATTTTTATCATCTACAGAGCATTGCAAAAGATCACTTTGCAATACTTGCAATTTGTAGCAGACTTGGTCAGACTATTGTTCATATTTACATTGTGTTCCCCAATTCCACCTCTTGCATTCAGCTGTTTCTGAATGCCAAAATATGTGTAAAACAATTTCCAGTTTTACACTTACATAAATACAGTTTGGCAAACATCATGACGAAGTGAAAAATTGTATCAGCGACAGGATGGTTATTCACATAAAAAAGTCAAATCACGTAAGATCTTACTGTTGTGTACATTTCCACATTTTGTATTGAATAATTGTTTCAGGAGCTAGCAAAACCTGATATGTAAACAACCCTAACACGAATATTTGATAGAATGCAGTGGTTTATTTAATGTCTTTTCATCGCCAGATGATATTAGACACTGTGATATTAAAAAAAAAAAAAAAAAAAAAAAAAAAAAAAAAAAAAAAACCACACTTAACTTATCATCCACATTAGTACTTTCAAACCCACATCCGATATAAGCGTATTGACATGAGTGAAATACCCTAGCGATACACAAAATTGTTGATCTTTATAAAAATTTTGCTACCTGTGACTGCGAAATAACCATGGCAATTTCAGCAACATATGAACCATATAAGACAGTATTGACATTATCAAAGTTATTCATCTGAATACCTTTCTCTCCTCATAGAGTGGGGTCAACACTGAGCATTCAAACAAAAGATGATGTACAGAAATGTTTTCTCTGCACACACAAGAAATACCATGAGAATATTTAGTTTTCCAAGTATCCAGCCTTAATTTATGAATCAATCTAACAATGTGCCTTGGGCACGACGGTAAAGTAGCCATTTTTTTTTTTACTAGAATTCCGCTTATGCATGCATTTTTCCATAATTTGGATTAGTTCACAAGAGGATAGATCTAAGGGATTGTTCAGCTGATTTCCGTCTTTCTATTTGCTCCTTCTTGACTGCTATTTCATTCCACTTTATACCACAGTGAGATGGGACCCAACAAAAATCAATTCTTATACCTAGTGTTATGAAACAATGCAGTAGATGTTTTATTTCAAAAAGCAAATCTTTTCTAGCTTTGCAGTCCCAACGCTCTAGTGACTGTAAAACATATAGAACAGTTTTGATCCTTGATGTACTCTGTAAGTTAGTCTTAATGCTCTGTGCATGTCCCCAGGTCACTGAAAATATTCATATTTGGTTTCATTCCAGTTTTCTAACAGCCTCCATAATTGAGAACATTGGGCCATCATACCTTACAAAGTCAACCAGAAATTCAGAGTCTGTTCCACATTCATTATACGTCAGAATTTCACTGTTTTCTCCCACGAATTGTTTTATGGCGTACTTTCCCTGTTTTATTAGTTTGCTGTTTACAAATTATGTGGCCAGTTTAAATGCTTTCATATAGAGAACAGGTTGGACATGTAATTCGGTTGAATTTGTAGGTTTCACACAATAACTAAATGCTTTATGTACTTTAACTGTAGGCATCATGCATGAACAAAAAAAAATGATGATCATGGTGTTCCACTTTTGAAGTAGTGGACATGCATTAATAGCTATGCACTTCTAATCAAGTTTTGTGACTTTGAATTTGCTGAACCAAGCTCAGTTTAAATGTGATGTAGCTGGGTGCTAACGATGCATTTCTTGGTTACCTGTCATTGACAGAATATTTTGTTCAAGTTAATGTCCCACTTACATCCCTTGATTGATGAATCTGATCTTTTGTGTAAACTCATTAAAATACGAATACCATAGGACCTACAGAGTTCTATATTCGTTGCTGAAGTCACAAAATTAATGTATTCTATTTGTTACAACCGTAATGGGCCTAGAAGCCAATATTTCCTCTAAACCGGCATTTTCCACAATTCATTTTGGTGCCATTTTCAATCGTCCATCAAACAAACCTTGAATAGTTCTTGATTTCACACACAAAAAAAAAAAGTTTGAGAAAAGCGGAATAACCCGAAAATGCACATTAGAAGTAAAGACCATAAGCTCTCATTTTGTATATCGCATGCCTAGGATCTTTTTTCCACACAGCCTTGCGACTATATACGCAATGACTGACGGCGCCGGCCTCCCTTGAGCGAGTCGCCTTCTTCGTTCATTGTTGGAATTTTGATCTAAATTGTCGTTTTACAAAAATTTGGACTTTCCAATTGGAATCTTGTTAATGACTCCATATCTAGGATAGACGCAACTAAAATTGTATAAAGATGATCACCTGATAGACTATTTCAACAGAGTAATAGTTTAACGGAAATCGTATCAAAAACTCATGTCTACGGCCATGTGGCCAGGAAAGCCAGTTGTGTGTTACTATCAATTTTCCAAAACAAAGTTCTGTGGTCAGACACCATCTCGGATAATGAAGTTTATATGTATGAAAACAGCGAGTGCCAGCTGTTCGTTCATCACAAAATTATTTCACGCTGTTTGGCTTTAAAAAAAATGAAATAGAGGAAAATATAATGCAAACAGGTTTTAAAAGCAGATCAACTCACCAACCTTAATCACAATAGATATTAAACAACCACAAAGTTGCCGAATGTGACTTACTCCATTTTACTCATTGGCTTCTGAGGTTTTCATTCATATCAAATATGTTCGAATACTTTGCACAGATGGTGAGGCAGACACAACACACACGCTTGTCCGCAGAGGAATATTTAGTAGATGAGAAGGGCAATAACCTCTGACTACCTACCGGTCGCAGAGGAAAGGCGAGAGGAAAGGGATGGAGATGGCGGCAGTTTGATTAAACAGCGCACTGCAGCCTACAGCTGCCAACTTCCTCGCGCTAACCTCCCACAAGCTTTCCTCCCTGTGCGTAATGTGATACTAGCTGTCAGGCTGATAGCGTGTTGGAAATAGGGTGCAGTGTTTCTTCATTAAACACTTTGTGCCAGAATACAGCGAGCTGTAGTTGATTGATGTCACTGGATTGTGGGGTGTATGAGTGACAGAACGATACCAAACAGGAATGGGCCTTCTTTCATATGCAATTGCCGGCAAGCAGCACAAAGATGGGGGGGGGGGGGGGGGGGGGGGGGGGGGGGGGGGGGGTGGGGGGTTGAAACAGACTAACGAACACACACAAAGTGAAATGAAAGTTCAGCTCAGTGAGAGAGCACGCATTCCCCTTTCAATCACTCTCAAACTCAGACATATTGGACATGCATATCTTTCCTTTACAACTGGCTGCAGTCCCTTGGCTCCTGTGCTTATCACCACCTGCCTGTCTTCACCTGCACACCCCTTACCCCCTCCATACCATCACAGTTAGATATATTTTCTTGTATCAGGTATGCTCAAACCACCTTGTTTCATCGTTTGTGTTTGCTATTACCAATAGTAATTCCTTTTGTCAAAATATTTTTTTTCCTGTGTGAAATTTTCGCACCAGGAATAAACAACTATGGAGAAATTGGGTCTCCTCCTCTCTCTCTCTCTCTCTCTCTCTCTCTCTCTCTCTCTCTGAAAGTATTGAGTAATACTGCTATTGAAAGTAACAGTTGATTGATGACTTTATACAATGTTTCAACCCAATTAGAGAAACTCTTTCTGAAACCATACGGTCTCAATGCTTTAAACATAATAAATTTCTAGCTTAATGAAGTTAGGATTTTTTCACAATCAATGCTCAATAATGTACTTAGAAATGTGTGTACATTTAAGTAGTCGATCATGTCAATATTAATCTGATACTGCCACCAATATATCCATTAATCATTAAAATAGTTTGATCTTCACTAATCAACGTTGGTAGAACTTTTGTATGTCTGTTGGACATGCATGATGATCCTATCTCATAGCTACATTTAGGAGAGAGATATAAGGCGCCGATTCTGAATGCACTCTTTTGATTCATCACCTTTCGGAATACCAGTAATTAAGTCCCTCTCTTTATGTTGTTGATGGGTCACCATCGTCACCATCTTTATAGCCTCATTTGAAGATCTCACCACAAAAGGTCCTACCTGTTTCCATAAGAATGTGAAGAATTCTCTCTCAATAACTCCACCTGCTTTAGGACTGTGTCCATTTTTGCTTCCACGTCTTTAGAGCAGAACCAGTTTCCTCTAAAGTAATGTTTCCTTCTAATAACTGCTGCTCTTCTTCTGGTTGTTTAGAAACTTTTTATGACAGTAGTGATTTCACATTCATCAACGTCTCTTTCTTTGCACAAATATTCATAGAAAACTGTGATTTCTTACTTACATTATATATTGTCGCCTGTTTACTGGTATAATTCATTTCCATGCCACTTCTATTTCTTTATCGTTCATTGTGTTTCTTTTTCTGGTTTGCCATTCAGGTTTTTGTCATATAACATTACCCAGGATGCATCACCTCAAACTGGATGAAAACGTTTAAGTCTTCTGATCTGCGTTTGATCTCTCCTTGATGCCGCATCAGAGGTGAACTCAGCCTGATCTCACGTGGTCACCATGGAACACAGAATTCTGCAGAGCGCTTCTGGATCACGTGACCTGATCGCTTCACATTGATCATCATGTTTCACATGGAAAGATCATCATAATCCCATTGTCTTCAAAACATGAAATAGATCAGCGAGTCAAACGTGCATCTCCCTACTTCCTGTGTCCTTTTTCCACAGTGCTACGTCAGTGGATTTTGTCAGATGGGAATTTCTGAAATACAGAGGCAGCTCTGACACCGAACAGGCATGTAGCAATGTTAGCCAGACGTTGTTGATAAAGATGAAGCCTTGACACCCAACATCAAGTAGCAATGTTAGAGATTGTTGATACAGAGGAAGCTTTGACACCCAACATCAAGTAGCAATGTTAGAGATTGTTGATACAGAGGAGCTTTGACACCCAACATCAAGTAGCAATGTTAGAGATTGTTGATACAGAGGAAGCTTTGACACCCAACATCAAGTAGCAATGTTAGAGATTGTTGATACAGAGGAAGCTTTGACACCCAACATCAAGTAGCAATGTTAGAGATTGTTGATACAGAGGAAGCTTTGACACCCAACATCAAGTAGCAATGTTAGAGATTGTTTGATACAGAGGAAGCTTTGACACCCAACATCAAGTAGCAATGTTAGAGATTGTTGATACAGAGGAAGCTTTGACACCCAACATCAAGTAGCAATGTTAGAGATTGTTGATACAGAGGAAGCTTTGACACCCAACATCAAGTAGCAATGTTAGAGATCGTTGATAAAGAGGAAGCTTTGATGCCTATCGGCCTGTAGCAATATCTGTTAGAGATCGATGATGAAGAGGAAGCTTTGATGCCTATCGGCCTGTAGCAATACCTGCTAGAGATCGATGATGAAGAGGAAGCTTTGATGCCTATCGGCCTGTAGCAATATCTGTTAGAGATCGATGATGAAGAGGAAGCTTTGATGCCTATCGGCCTGTAGCAATATCTGCTAGAGATCGATGATGAAGAGGAAGCTTTGATGCCTATCGGCCTGTAGCAATATCTGCTAGAGATCGATGATGAAGAGGAAGCTTTGATGCCTATCGGCCTGTAGCAATATCTGCTAGAGATCGATGATGAAGAGGAAGCTTTGATGCCTATCGGCCTGTAGCAATATCTGCTAGAGATCGATGATGAAGAGGAAGCTTTGATGCCTATCGGCCTGTAGCAATATCTGCTAGAGATCGATGATGAAGAGGAAGCTTTGATGCCTATCGGCCTGTAGCAATAT
>JADBJO010010448.1:45000-55000 GCA_016801955.1 Conus betulinus | reverse complement strand
TCTTTATCATACATTGACTTGATTTTTGTAGGCAGCCAACGAATTCATGTAAGGCCATGTTTGTGTCTAAGTGTACTAACGCTTGTGCTCTTTTCATTTTATCTTGAAAGTGAGGAGTTTGTAATGAATCTGAAAAGACACTCACCTTTTCGTCTTCCCATACCAACTTATCCATCCATTGTGGGTTGTCTCTCATCACGCTGTTACCAGGAGTTTTGTAAGAGCTACATTTGAGCGTTAGGGTTACTGCTAAATGGTCTGATTCGATACAGTTGGTGTCAACAGTAAAGTCAGACCAAAAAATCACGAATCAATGCATTTGACAGAATAAAACAGTCCACTGTACGTGAACCGGCTTTGGAAACATATGTCACGCAGTCGTCGAATCCATATTCTTTCAGTCCGTTTGGAAGAGAGAACATTTCAGGACATCACATGATAATAATAAATGGTTCCCAAATCCATTGAAACACTACGTCTTGGGATGACCGTGGAATGATGCTGTCCTGTTCATCACTATGACGTAAATAGTTTGTCACATTCTTGCCATTTTCCCTGGCCTGTACGGGCATTAAAGTCACCAGCCATGAGGATATAAAATTCATTTCTGGCGCTGAGTAAATCAGCTGCCCCAGTGCTCAATGATGTCTATTCCGATATTCCATCACATGACTGATCATACACAGGAGAGTCACGAGGTGGAATATATACGAACAGACATATAATACATTTATCTAGTTTAAATAAGTTTTCGAAATTTCGAGAACCACAAATTTAGAGTACCTGACGTTATTCTGTCTGACATACTTAGCAAGACAATGTTTGACGAGGACAAACAACTCCTCCACTACGTCTTCCTTGTTTTGTCAACTTTTTGGCTGGAGAAGTGAACGCTTTGAAATCTTTAAGCGCATGGAATTCAAAACCTGTGTATATGTATGTGTCAGTCGAACACAATATAAGTCAAAAGTATTTAGGTAACTGATAAAGTCACTGATTTCCAGTTTAGGGACTGGTCCAGCCACATTCAAATTTAGTATCTTTAACGGTACCTGAGCTGTTCCTGTGGGCAGGCCTCCTCGTCATTTCCACTCGTCACTAGCCAGGTCACTTCTGTACTGTATTTCATCCACATCACTGTTCTGTCCCATACTGACCATGTCGTCCTCGTCGTATACAGATGCAGGTTTACACGCTGAATGGTTATATACAACTTACACGAACCGAAATTTAAAATTGAGCGTTAAAGACTGTTAAGAACCGTTATTTTCTAAATTTAGACCGTTCTTGATGACATTTGGCATGCAGGTGCAATTTTACACGCTGATCAATGATAGACAACTAATATGAACAGAAACTTAAAACTGACCGTTAAAAACCGTTAATTTCTAAATTTAGACCGTACTCCATGAAAATTCGATATACAGGTGCAGTTTTGATCGCTGAACAATGATGTACGACTTATACGAACCGAAAGTAAGTTAATATATAGTGTGTACAACTCCAAATATACAACTACACACACACACACACACACACACACACACACACACACACACACACACACATATATATATATATATATATATATATATATATATATATATATATATATATATATATACTCCACGGTCTACAGACCACCTATTGACCTCATCTTGGAGGCTGCAAAGCTTAGAGTCGCCTTCACTTGAACGCCTCCAACTCACTACTGAAAGACAGGCTCTACGTGACCTGCAGGCTTTTGTGAAAACCAGGACTATTAGGATCTCTACGGCTGATAAGGGCGGAGCTATAGTAGTCCAGAACTGCCATGACTACATCGCCGAAGCAGAAAGAAAGACTTCTCAGCAGTGATCACTGCAACTCGTTCCCAAGGACCCAACTTTTAGAGTTGCCAGAGCTTCCAACGCTATTGTAGAGAAGCTTTACGCCGCTGACGCCATCAACGATGACCCGACGCTGGGCCTTGGTGGAACCAAGGCAGGTCAGCTGCCACCAATTTTTACACACCCTGCCAAAGATTCACAAGTCTGTTGACAAGCCACCAGGACGTCCCATTGTGTCGGGGGTGGGTGGCCCCACCGAGAGAACCTCAGCAAGTTAGTAGACCACTGGCTTCAAGACACAATAAAGACCCTTCCAAGCCACATCAAGGAAGCACACGCTTCCTACAGCTCCTCAACACATGGAACGACCTCCATGCTCCCTTCACCGAAGCTCCCTGGTCAGTGACAATAGATGGGACAGCCCTATACTCCAACATCCCCCAGAAGAGCTTCTCACCGCCATTCGCCTTCACTTGAACGCCTCCAATTCCACGGTCTACAGACCACCTCTTGACCTCATCTTGGAAGCTGCAAAGCATGTTCTCACTAACAATTACATTCACTCCGAGAACCAGGTTTACCACCAGGTAGTAGGCACTGCGATGGGCACGCCCATGGCGCCCTCTGCCGCAAATTTATTCATGGGTGCGCTGGAGTCACAACTACTGTCTGAGAGCCCTGTCCCTGTTCTGAAGGAGTTTTTTGGAAGCGCTTTATATAGATGACATCTTTTTTCTGCTGTGGTTGAGAACAGAGAATGAACTTCGAGAGTTTGAACTATACATCAACTCTTTTCATCCATCCATAAAGTTCATGGTGTCCTCTTCCACAGTGCAGATTCCCTTCCTTGATGTACTCGTCAGACTGGAGGAGGGCTTCCTAGTGTCTGACATCTACACAAAGCCGACTGACAGCCACGCGTATCTACCCCACAGATCCTGCCACCCCAAGCATGTGAGAAAGAACGTTCCTTTTACCGCCAGTTTTTGCGGCTACGTCGATTGTGCACCAATATCAAAGATTTCGATGCCCAGGCTGTAAAGATGACGGCATGGTTCCTCAGACGCGGCTACCACCTTGCTGACGTGAGTAAAGCCAAGGAGCTTGCTCGGATGATGACACGCACCAAACACAACCCTTGAGTACCGAGAGAAGGAGCCCAACACCAGGGTACCGTTTGTCATAACCCACCAGCCCTCAAACCCCCCTTTGAGGACCTGGCTGGAAGATTTACAGCCCACGCTCCAGTCCAGCACACACGCATGAAGCGGGCCATGCCAGATCTGCCGGTTGTTGGGGAAAGGTGCTGCAAATCTCTACGAAATTTGCTGATGCCCTCACTTCTGCCGTTTGGACCTGACAAGGAGGGTGGATGCGAAGCCTTGCCATCGGCTCAGATGCATAATTTGCAAGGAGCATCTTGTGAAGGCGACCAACTACTCGAGTGCGGTGACCGGGGAGTCTTTCCCCATTCGCAACAAAAACTGTCCTGTGACTCCAGTGGGGTGATCTACGTGCTCTACTATGATGTTTGCAGATCCACACAGTACGTTGGACAAACAGGTGCTATCCTTCAAACACGTTTCTACCAGTATCGCTCAGACATGACATGAAGGTCGTTTGTTGGAAAAGGTCTATGGCCACACCCTCAGGCTAAGACTGACAAGAGAGACATTCTGGATCAGGAAATTAAAAACCCTGACCCCACATGGACTCAACACCATCGAGGACGTCAACTACTGAGACAGCGATGGACAGTCTGCCTGTTTAGTTTGAGGTGGTGTGTGTGTGTGTGTGTGTGTGTGTAGGGGTGTGGGGGTGGTGGGGGTGGGGAGTGTGTAAAGGGGGGGGGGGGGGAGTGGGGGGATGGGGGTGGAGTGGGGGGGGGTTGTGGGGGTTGTCAGGGGTGGGGGAGTGGGGGTGGGGGGTGGGTGGGATGGGGTGTGTGTGGTGTGTGTGTGTGTGTGGGGGGGGGTGGGGGGGGGAGTGATCAATTTGATCCAAGTTCTGTCATAATCATGTTTTCTCCAGCTTTTTGCTCAGTTGAAACGTTTTCCTTGTGTAACACGACCTGTGATTTTTATAGGTCTCTTAACCAATGACGTACTTTTATCTATGACGTATTAATCTGCGTGGAAGGATACATTTCGCCATTAAAGGTCCCACTGAGGAAGAGGTCGCAAGGCCTCGAAACATTTGGAAACTAAAAACCCAGCTTGTTCTCTCTCTCTCTCTCTCTCTCTCTAATCAAATATATCTAAAACAATTATCAGTCGATAAATAATTGGATTCATTGTCCACATGGAAAGATAAGTCATTTAAATTAATTAGAACATATTTCTCCAATTGTGCTATAACATTTTTCACATTGGACTCCACAATGACGTAATATCACGTCATACATAATATGTCAAATTAGTTCTTCCCTTGAAATTTCGTAATTCATTTTCCATGCACAAAAACGTATGTAACAGACGACACCAATTTGAGAAAACTTACTTGGTAAGTTAGTGTCGAAAAACATCATTCTTTTATCTTTTGCTGAAAGCTACAAAGCGAGTGGAAAATTCCTAACTGTGTACCCAAAATTATTGTTCAAAGATATAAGGAAAACTGGAGCATAAACTAACACGTTCCATCTATATTTTAACAATTAATTCTTCTATATACGGAACATCGTGCCACTTTTACATTCAAGTTAGGGCCTTTCAGTTGGGTTTAAACGTCCGCGCCCAAATTAAGGAGTTGGTTTGAAAAGCTGAACAATACAAACACACACACACACACACACAAATAATGTAACTGATAAAAAACTCTAATTTTGTAAATTTTGATCAATCATGATAAAACCGGTATACACGTAGCAGTTTTAAACATTGAAGTGGAGTGCCAACAAAAGTGTATTGTTACTGTAGGGTTTAAAAAAAAAAAAAAAAAGGGTGTATCGAGAAGAGCAGGGCAGAGAGGGTATAGGGGGAGGGGGAGATGGGAGAAAAACATAAAGGGGGTGAAAAGGAAGGGGAGAGTGTGAACGCTACTTTAAGATCATTTTACAGTACAGTTCTTTCTTTTATAAACAGTTACACCTATAAGATAAAAATTGTTCCCAATTGTAACTGACAGGCCTAAAAAGGCGAAACCAAATATAAAAATCAAAATGAGCCTAAATACTGGTTATGCATAAATGAAAATACTGGTCCAGATTTAGGGATGATGGTTTTACTATCCCCTTAGATAAAAAGGACGTGGAACCTTTTAGAAACTGTTTGCAGTCTCTCCATCCTCCACACATAAAATGGACGGTAAGCCATGGACAGTCTGCAAATTACTTAGATGTATCACTCCAGCTGAAAGATGGTAAAATTACAACAGACGTTTTTTAGTAAACATAACCATTCCTACCTACCACCAAATAGTTGCCACTCTCCAGCAGTTTTTAAAGGTTTTATCCAAGGAATGGTACGAGACTGCGCATGATCTGCAGTGATGATCATGACCTGCAGAAAAGAATAGAGGAATATTCTCAATATCTTACTCCTCTCTGGATGGCCATATAAGAAAGCTAAAGCTAGATTACTAGAAGGGGCCTCCAAGAACAGAAATAAACTGCTCCAAAAGCCTAGGAGAAAAAAAGATAACAAAATTGCATGGGTGACTACGTTTGATCCACGAGTTCCTTCAAAATCTGTCATTATTAAGAAACACCTACATCTTCTATATGCTAATGAGGTGAACAAGGAAATCTTCACCCCTAAATGTATAACATCCGCTGATAGAAAAAGGCAAAATCTAGCCCAAATTTACAAGCCTACCCTTCCAAAACGTCATGTAGTCTATGGGCCAGCTAACAATCCAGGGTTTTATCTGTGTAACAAAAAATGTGACACGTGTCGCCATTCCATGGAAACGAAAATGTTAGTGTCCCCATGGGATGGCAGGAAATGGAAAATTAGACAACACTGGACCTGTGACTCCCCAAACATTGTCTATGTTCTAATTTGTGAAATTCACAATATGTGGTACGTAGGGTCCACAACAACCATAAAAGCCACAAATCAGATACCAAATTAAAAAAAGTAAGCAAATGTGGCGTTGCTGACCATGTGGTAAACAAAGTCCATCCTGATGACCCAGAACTTTCTTTTCTAAAAAATTGTCCCAGTTGAATCAGTACAAGAGAAAGACAAATTACTGTGTCGTGAACAGTATTGGATTTGTAACATAGGTACAATTTTTAATGGGCTGAATTCTCGAACTGACATAAAAACTGCCAGGATGAATTCGTGATATCAAATTTTGTGATGTGATATGCACCCGGCTGGTTGTTTTTTCTAATACTGGTTTAGTTGGATATGTACATTTATGGCAGTATGTGAGTCGGGGAGCTCGCGGTGTGTGGGTGTCTGAGCTAGTTGGAGTGTGTGTGTGTGTGTGTGTGTGTGTGTGTGTGTGTGTGTGTGTGTGTGTGTGTGTGTGGTTGTGTGTGTGTGTGTGTGTGTGTGTGGGTGTGTGTGTGTGTGTGGTGTGTGTGTGTGTGTGTGTGTGTGTGTGTGTGTGTGTGTGTGTGTGTGTGTGGTGTGTGTGTGTGTGTGTGTGTGTGTGTGTTGTGTAGGGGAGGGGAGGGTAGTGGTGGTGATCTTTTAAGAGATGATAACTTACCCTTGTATCCACCTCTGTTTCTTCCTTGGGCTCTCTGCGGTCATAGAGCAGCTTTTATCCATAAGAGCATCGTCTTCTAACAGAAGTGATTTTACCAGAATAAGCAACTTAAAGTGGCCTTCATATTCCCCTTCCTTGTAACCCCAAAATTTTCATTCCTCCCTCCATTCTCCAAACCTCCTCCCCCCCCCCCCCCTCCCTCCCAACCCCCCCCCCCAACCCCCCCCCCCCCCCCCCCCCCCATCCTTATGTGCCTTGCGTGCCTGTGCGGTGGCGTGCGTCTGTGTGTGCTTGCGTGCTTGCGCGTTCGCGCTCACTCGCTTGTGTGTGGCGCGCGCGCAGGCGCCCGGGTGCATCCACCCACATGCCGGTGCGCTCGCCCGCGCGCGCGCTCGTTTACTAGTTGGTTCCGGACTGGTTCTTATTCTGATGAAATGCCCGTCAAATATAATCATCTTTTCCCTTACAGCCCACCATACCTTCTCCCCTCTCCCACCTCCTCAATCCGCGATCCCCCATTATCTTTGTGTATTTTCTTTTATGCATAACCAGTATTTAGGCTCCTTTGGATTTTACATTTGGTTTCGCCTTTTTAGGCCTGTCAGTTTACAATTGGGAACAATTTTTATCTTATAGGTGTAACTGTTTATAAAAGAAAAACTGTACTGTAAAAATGATCTTAAAGTAGCGTTCACTCTCCCCTTCCTTTTCACCCCCTTTATGTTTTTCTCCCATCTCCCCCTCCCCCTACCCTCTCTCCCCTGCTCTTCTCGATACACCCTTTTTTTTTTTTTTTTTTTTTTTTAAACCCTACAGTAACAATACACTTTTGTTGGCACTCCACTGTGCCAACCGCCCCCCCCCCCCCCCCCCCCCCCCCCCCCCTTTCCCATTCTTTTATACACATTTACTCTTTATGCTTAGCCAGTCTTGTGGCTCCATCTGACTTTTGAATACTGGCCCTGCCTTCTTAAGCCCCCAGTTCCTCTCCCCTCCCCCCCCTTCCTTCCTACCCCCTCCCCCCTTCTTCTTTTCCTCTCATCATCTAGTCTACTCAACCCCCCTCCTCCCTTTCCCCACTCTGTCAGATTCTTGCAGTCTGTGAAGATCTTGCCATTACCATCCTGGCTAGCCCCCCCCCCCCCCCCCCCCCCCCCCCCCCCATTCATCTCCCCCCACCCCACCCTTTTTTTTTTCTGCCCCTTTCCCTCTCTCCGCTTTCTCTCCCCCTCCCCACTTTATTTGGTGATATACATGTGTGTACGTGTGTGTGTGTGTGTGTGTGTGTGTGTGTGTGTGTGTGTGTGTGTGTGTGTGTGTGTGCGAGTGTGCGTGCGTGCGTGCGCGTGTGTGTGTGTGTGTGTGTGTGTGTGTGTGTGTGTGTGTGTGTGTGTGTGTGTGTGTGTGTGTGTGTGTGTGCGTTTGCGTGTATCTGTGTATGGGTGTGTATGTATGTTTGTATGTGTGTGTGTGTGTTGTGGGGGTGGGGGTGGGGCTGTGTGTGTGTCTGTAAACGTATGTATATATGTGTGTATGTGCGCGCATATATGTACATATGTGTGTGTATGTATGCATATTATGCATACTTTGTTGTGTGTGTGGGGGGAGGGGGGTGGTTGTGTGCGTGTATACGAGAGTGTGTGTGCTTGTGCGCGTGCGCGCGCGCGCTTGTGTGTGTGTGCGCGCGCGCGCGCGCGCGCGCGTGTGTGTGTGTGTGTGTGTGTTTTGCGCGTGCGAGTGTTTACTGGTCTGTGTATCTGTGTATGTGTGTGAGTGTGTTGGAGGGCGTATTGATGTGAATAATGTTCTGCATGCGGCAGTTGTTGACCTCTGTTTACCTGATTTTACCTGGTTTACCTGAATAGGAGTTCACCATCAACGGTATGCCATTTTACTTGATGTGAGGCTTTTATCATTGTACCTTGCCTGATGAAGCTGTTGGCAGCGAAAATTTGTTAAAATACAAAGTCTGAGACATGAACCGACTGTTGTTTTTATTTTTTATATTTTATCATCATCATCATCATTAGTAGTAGTAGTAGTAGTAGTGGTAGTAGTAGTAGTAGTAGTAGTAGTATGTCATTATAATTGTCCGTTAGTGTGAATGCACATGTTGACGTGAGCGTGCGTGCTGGGTTAGCACTCGGCGCTTTGGGCTAAATTCATTTGGAACTGCGCCTGTCATCATCATCATCATCATCACTTTTGTGGTGGCGGTGGGTTTTTGTTTGTTTGTTTGTTTTATTGCTGATGCTGCTACTTTTTCTACCACTATCACTGTTTAATGCAGATTGTTATCATAAGATATTAAGTAGAAAACGAATAGATAATGACCACCTTTGCGGTCTCTGGTCAAAGTCCTGTCAGTGCGGCAAATTGCAAGGAGCACAGCTTCGTTTGTCGGCTAAACGACATCCGTTCTCAGACTGTGAAGGTACGATAAAGGCGCAGAAATACTGGAACATGTCGCAGGACTTCTAACACGCCGACACGGCCAAGGCATTAGCTGAGTCTGCCTATGCTCAAGCCAAAAAGTTCAGCAACCGAGCTGAAAACAAGGAATCAAAAAGAATTTTTATGTAGTAATCAATAAGATTTTTCAGACTTTTTTTTTTTTTTTTTTACGAAAATGATAGTTCATTAAATGTTACAAGGGGTGCTTTTGAGGAAATGTTATCAGACTTGGCAGTAAACTTTCATTACTGGAACCTTGCTTGCATGTGTTTTGAAAAAAAAATATATGCCTATCTGAAATAAACTAGCCAAACTAGCTGGCTCTGGTAGCATGCAGGATGGGTACAGTCATGTTGGTTGATCTCCACATCAACAGGTCTCCAGTATGATCATTTTGACAGTTTCGCAGCGTGCAGGATGATGCAGGTTGATAGATCTCCACAATAAAATATGCTTGAAAGGAGCCTGGGTGGGTGATTGACTATGGTCTGAACTTCTGTTCAATTTTTGAGAACCATATTAGCATCTCTACTCACGCACTGAGAAATACATGCATACATGCCGTAAATACATAAGAACAAGCAAGCCAAAACATGAAATAAATGAAGTTTAAAAAGTAGAAATCAATTTAACAAGACAAACCCTGCAGAAACTGTGCATTTACAGCCTCAGTAATAAAGTAAGTTTATACATAGATCTACCGACATGGAGACCTATATTGCTGTGCAGATCTACTAATGCGCAGATCTACCAAACAATCCAGTCAGTGTGCTACGCAAATACAACGTGGGGTTTATTATAATCTGGCTTGAGTATAAACCGAACAGTTCGAATGATGAATTATTGGCAGAATAAATTTCCGACAATGTTCTCTCGGGGTTCAGTTTGAGATTAGTCTCTGAACGGCATGGATGCTGCCAAGAGAGATGAACTGAAGACGTAAACTGAGAAAAGATCATACCAGACAGAATTAAAAAGAGTTCAGACACAACAAAAAGACATTTTCGAAGAGACAGCAAGAAGTGCTTTCTTTCTGAGAGCAACGATCTGTTTTACAA
>JADBJO010010448.1:5000-40000 GCA_016801955.1 Conus betulinus | reverse complement strand
TTGCAAAAACATCATCCATATAATCTGATAACTAACAATCTAAATTTTTTCTTTCTAATATTATTTGCTTTCGCAATGAACGCAGCAAGTGATCTAATAATGTCTTCATTTTCAGACGTCAGTATTTTTCTTATGTTATATCTTTGCGCGTTGTATTTACTAAACAGACTACTTGTGTTTCGTAATTCATTATATTCACAACAATCGAATAAGAAATGCATCTCATCTTCGAAACCATTCGAACATAACGGGCATACCGAACTCATGATCGAATCTGAAGTAAACCACCTTTTATATGAATATAAACCTAAGGTTCTTGTTCTAAATCTGACAAGTGAGTCCCTATGCCATTTATTAGTTATTACACCAAGATATTTTTCAGGATATAAAAATCTTTAAAGGAATAATACCAACTGTATTTATCATTTCCAACCACAGTGGAATGCCAGTTTTGCTTTAAAACAATCAATCAGTCGCTGCTTAAATTCAGACAAAAACATTTTCTCACTACCTACCCCTTGTGCAATCCAAACAACGCCAAATCCATTTTCTATTAAAACCTTTTTACATCCGACACCCAGTTGTATACTCCTATTTCCATTTGTCTGAAAAGCATTTCATATGCCTGTCTACATATACGATTTAGTGGAAGTCGAGTTAGTTTTTAGCCAGTATCTCACACATTTAACATAATTTCTAATAAATAAAGGATATCGTCCTGACTCTCCGTAACACATTTTATTTGATGAATGTAAAGGTATGTTTAGAAATCTTTTTATTGCAAATGTGTGAATATTTTCCATTTGTTTATTTTCATTAAGTCCCCAAACTTCAGCACCGTATGATAACATGGGTTCTATTTGTGAATCAAACATTTTCCAGAATAAATTAGAATCGATCGAGTTTAATCTTCTTGGTGCGAAGAATTTCAATAACCCCTTTTCTACCCCTTCTAGCGACTTCTGTCCAGCCAGACATCAAGCAAAGACAAATATGAACATAGTGTGTGTGTGTGTGTGTGTGTGTGTGTGTGTGTGTGTGTGCGTGCGTGCGTGCGTGCGTGCGTGCATGCGTGCGAGCTCGCGCGTGTGTGTGTGAGTAATCGGTGGCCTATCTGTGAGCCCACGATTTACTTACAGAGGTATATTCTCAAGAAACGCATACTTTATCATGAGGTTTTCATCATGTTCCTCTGTAAGTTAACATATCTGATTTTGGTTTGTGTTCCGTACAGTCATGTTGTACACAATTCTCTTTCTCTGTGTCTTTGTCTGTCTGTCTGTCTGTCTGTCTCTGTCTGTCTGTCTGTCTGTCTCTCTCTCATCTCTCTCTCTCTCTCTCTCTCTCTCTCTCTCTCTCTCTCTCTCTCTTTGCCTATCTCTATCTGTCTGTCTGTCTCTCTCTCTCTCTATTAATTTATTCTATTTCCAGAGAAGTCACCATGCCACCACCAAAGAATTCATCCCTGTCAAAATGTTCCCATAACGCAACGAGAAAACGGCAAGCTAAACAAGAAGAAACTCCCGAAGAGAAAAGACATCGACAAGAAACCAACAGAACTGTCAAATCTGCCGCTCGACAACGTGAAGACAGCCCTGCTCGAGCAAACCAACTAGAAGCTGACAGAGCTGCTACAGCTGCTGCTCGCCAACGTGGAGACAGCCTTGCTCGAGCAAGCAGACTGGACGCCAACAGAGCTGCTACAGCTGCTGCTCGCCAACGTGAAGACAGCCCTGCTCGAACAAGCAGACTAGAAGCTGACAGAACTGCTACAGCTGCTACAGCTGCCGCTCGCCAACGTGAAGACCGCCCTGCTCGAGCAAGCAGAAAGCAGACTGAACGCCAACAGAGCTGCTACAGCTGCCGCTCGCAGGCGTGAACAGCAAGCTTACAATAGGCGTATTCTCCTGTACGATGCCTCAAACATCAAATTTGTTTCAACATTGGTGAAATGTCACATCAGTGTACGTGCCAAGCTTTTAAGTTAAGAGATGGGCCCAAAGGACTTTGCTGTTCAGGAAGCTCTGTTGTTTTGCCCGGAACCTCCACCATTGTTCCTAAATCTCCTCAATGGAACTTCGGTTAGTGTGTGCGAGATTCCGTAATAACATCAGAGCCTACAACAACGCCTTCCAGATGACAAGCTTTGGCCACAGAGATAGAAGCCTCCAGGCTGGAATCCCACTCTACGCATACAAGCCCAGGTCAACCACAGAACTGGCAGTTTGATTCCACCACCTGGTGTCAGCCCAAGCTACTTGCAAGTTTATTTTGTAGACAGTCAGGAGCAGGAGGTGTCTCTGCGACAACAGCTAGAGACTCTGGACAGAGAGCTGCTCTTGTCTCTGACCAACATATTGCACGAACACAACACTTACGTACAACAGCTGAAGACCACAAGAGACATACTCGCTGACACAACCATTCAGCCATGAAGGTGGTTATCCGGCAGGACACGAGGCCACGCCATGAGGATGCCAGGGGATACAACCAGCAGCAGTCGTCTGAGATTGCCATCCTCATGGACAATGAGCCCCCACGGAAAACCGGAACATAGTCCTTAGACTAAGAGATGGCAGTCTGCAGAGGATTTCAGAAATACACCGAAGTTATGATGCTCTGCAATACCCTCTGATTTTTGTCTATGGGACGGATGGGTACAGTGTTTATCTTACTGCAGAAAATGGGCGAAAGATAACGCAAGAGCAGTACTATTCTTTCCACATCCAAGTCCGCCCAGAAAACCACGTCTCGAAGTACGGCAGGTTGTTCCAGCAGCTTCTGGTGGACTGGTACTGCAAAATAGAGACGGAGCAGCTCAAGTACATCAAACGAGAACAACAGTCTCTGCGAGCCGATAGCTACCAGGAACCGCGTGACGCTCTCTTTGCCAATGATAGGGACCCGCAAAGCGTGGGACAGAGAATCGTGCTGCCTTCATCGTTTACTGGTGGTCCACGCTACATGCATGAGAAGCAAAGTGACTCCATGGCCTACGTACACAGGTACGGCTGTGCTGATCTTTTCATCACATGACGTGCAGCCCCAACTGGCCAGAGATCGTCAACAACCTGCTTCAAGGACAGGCTGCACATGACCGCCCTAATATCGTGGCCCAAGTCTTCAAACTGAAGCTAAAGAATCTCGTGGGCATGCTCAATAAGGGGATCTTGGAAACATCAGAGCATGACTGTCACGCACGGGCATTCAAGGGACATAATGTGTGCTTGGCGGAGTGGTTGCAGTGGTTAGTTTTCTCTCCCCCCCCCCCCCCCCCCCCCATGTCGATATTTTGGAGTTATGATGTGTGTTTTTATTTATTTCATTTGTGTGTGTGTGTGTGTGTGTGTGTGTGTGTGTGTGTGTGTGTGTGTGTGTGTGTGTGTGTGTTGGTCGAGTTATCGTAGGTAGATTATCGACCAAAAAGGGTGCAGGTTGTGCTTATATTTGGCCGTATCTATTTTTGTGATTGTTGTGGTTTGTGGTTTTGATGTTTTATTGATGATTGGCTGATGAGTTATTGGAGATTGGTATTTGGATATGGTTAGGTCCATATTTGGCATTGGGTATCAGGCTGTTTAGTGATTATTGATTGATGATTGGAGGAACTGGTGGTTTGGAGTCTGTGCCGATACACAGTGTTCCTATATTTAGAAGTGTGGTGTTGGTATTTTGGGTGACTGATTGTTGATTGGTCTTTTGAGCAAGTTAGTGTTTTGAGTTTGTATACGATTGTCGATATTCATGCCCTTATCTGGAGTCGTGTCGTGTCGTTCCCTGGGCAACCTATAGACGATTGGTCGCAGTCAGGGAGTGGCCTTGTCGGTTTCATGGTGTCTGTCACCTCTAGGTGTCGTCTGTCTTTTTGACTATCTAGTTCAGTTGTTTGCGACTCCTAGCTCGAGACGGAGGTCTGATCCAGTGTCTGGTGAGGCAGTTTTGCCACTTGGTTTAGTGGGCTGCCTGGAAGTCCATCGGCGGGTCCTGGTGACAGCTCGGAGTTCCTTGGAGAAGTATTCGGTGTTTCGGTGTCTGCCTACAGCTTCCACGCATTTCAAGGAGCGCGGGTTTCCCCGGCCTGGTGCTGCTTTGGCGGGTGTTCGTCTTGTGTCGTCTTCGTCGTCATCGTAACTCCAGGTGAGAAGCGAGGGGCAGGCTGTTCGTTAAAGAAGGAGTGAAGGTAGAGGATTTTTGGGTTGAAATGTGTTGAAGAGAGATTTAGTTTAGTGTGGAAAAAAAAAATAATAATATAGAGGATCTACGGAGTCGTAAATCGCGCTGGCTTGTAGTTAAGGGGGGAAGGAGTGAGAGGGAGGTGTCGTCAGAGGTTATTGTCATCTGCGCGCGCGCGTCGAATGTCGGTATGCGCGGGGGTCGTGTTTTTTATTATGTTGTGTTTTTTTTTTTTGGTGATTATTGCAAGTTGAAATTGATTAGGCGTATGCTTAATCAGGTATGGCCCAGCAGGGGGGCGCCGTCCCGTCGCTCTGCTTTTATTAGTATGTTTGGGTTTGCGTCACTAGTTCAGCGGCGGCGAGCGCTTCCGCTCTCCGGTGTTGTTACTGGTGTTGAATTATGTGGCATTTTTTTATATGCCATTAAAAAAAAAAAAAAAAAGAAAAAAAAGAAAAAAAAAAAAGAAAACAGTAATTTATATATGGCATTATGTGGTTTTATTTGGGTATATACTAGTTGATGTATGTTAATTAGGATGCGATATAATATGATGTTGGTAGGGTGGCATGTGAAGGGTGGTTTGTCATATGGATAGTATTATTAATTGATTTTGTTTGATTTTGATATTGTAGAATAAGGAGAAAGTTATGGTGTTTATAATTGGAAGTTAATAACTGTTTGTTTTTGTGCATTTTTTTTTCTGGATATTGTAGATTGATTTAGGTATTGTTTGATGGAATTGTGAGGGCTAGGTTGGGTTGTAGTTAGTTTGACGGCTTGAATGCCTTGATCGAAAGTGGAATTGCGAAGATAATGTGTTATGGTTTTTGGTGTGCGTAAAGTTAGATAATCAATTGTGGGTCAGAGTAGTTATGAAATTATTTTATTTCCAGGTATCGACATGGTTTGATTTTTTTTTTTTTTTTTTTTATGTTGTTGTTGTTCTGCATCCTCCGGTCTGGGGCATCGTACCGGGTATTGCCTTGGCTTCTGTCGTCGATGTAGCTAACCTCTAGGTCATCGTCACGGACGACCGGAGGGGTCGAGAGCATCCTTCGAACGTCGAAGCTTCCCTTCTTGCTGTTGAGATCTGCTGATCTGCTGAGCCCTCCGTCGTCTTCAGTTTGTGTTACGGTGTTTTTAAACTAGTGACTTTGTGTTAAACTTAGTGACATTATTGATTTGGTATTGTTCGGAGCTTCATCTACCGTGGCATCAAGACCTCAGTGACAGTGTGGTCACCAGTGCCTAAACTGTAAATGTCCGCGAGGGAAGGAAAAGAGTTGAGGTGTGAAAATTGATTGTGAAAAAAAAAAGAAAAAAAAAAAAAAAAAAAAAAAAAAAAAAAAAAAAGAAAGAAAGATGGTTTGAGTGTCTGAAGGGTGAATGACATTGTAAATGAGCTGTTGATGATCATATATATATATACGGCCTTATCATATATATGATGATCATATATGTACGGCCTTTTGACAGTCTCGTTCAGGAGATCATGGCCGTTTCCACTAACCAGTCTGAGTCTGCACAGTGAGTATGAAGATCTGGGTAGACTGCTTCTATCAGATCCTCCTGGCTATCTGAAAACTGGCATAGTGCTGGTGGGATCGATATAGTATCTGGAAACTCTGATGGCTCAGTGGCACCCTTGCCTATGTCAAGCAGAAGTTTGGCGAAGCTGGCTGTCTGGGGATTTCCCAGACAGGTGGGCTCTCATGTTGGTGGTTAGGTGTTTAACAGCCATGCTCCGCCACAGGTAGGACTTCTTCAGACAGGCACTGACAATGTTGGCTCTGGTGCCATTGAGGACGACAGGGAGGATCTGCCTGAAGTCCTCACAGAACAGCGTTGGGATGCCTCCAATTGGCCTGTGCACTTAGGTGATGTCCTGCAGCGTCGAGTCCATGGCCTCGTAGACACCTTTGTGGGTGATGGGAGCTTCCTCAATTATGACGGTTGCAGCCTCTTTGATGACTTTGGCCAAAGTTGACCCACGCTTGACAGAGCAGGTTGGTGTTTCTTGCTTTTCCACATTTACGGGGACCTTGAAAGTGCTATGCACTGACCGCCCTCCCGGCAAAAGAGTAAGGCAATGCCACTGGAAGCAGTGGCAAGGCAAGCACTACTTTCCCTTTGGAGTGGATCCTGTTCAGGATAAGATTCAGGATGAAGGTCTTTCCTGTCCCTCCTGGAGCATCAAGGAACATTATGTTGCTGCTTGTTGTGGGGTCCTGCCTCTGCTCAACCATGGTCATGAAACTGTGGTACACGTCTCTCTGGTCAGCTGTCAGCTTCTTCAGCTGGTCATCAGCTGCTGCCCAGAGTGCAGCAGTGTCGTAATTGGTCTCGCGGTAGTATTCTCGAGACACAATTTGTTCTTGTGCGACTCTTGGCATCCCATACTCGGCTGTAGACTTGCCTCCAAGAAGGAAGAGTTTGTCCTGATTCACAGTAAGAGCTTGGCTGTAGATGGGCAGGAGCCGGGATAGCTCAGTTGGTAGAGCGCCGGACCCATAATCTTGGTGATCCTGGGGTTGCGGGTTCGAATCTCCGCTGGGGCGTTTCGGTACAGGGGGATTTTTCCCTCGGAGTTAACATTGGTGGTTCTGACTCCATTTCCCATACAGTCCTTCGAATGAGACTATAAACCAAGGTTCCGTGTGTGAACGCACGCATAATATCTTGCACACACGTAAAATCCCATCAGCAACTTTCGGAAGAGAACGCCAGTCTGGCCGTTGGTATGGATGACACGTTACACATAGCATGCACCCTGCGTGAAAAATGGTAAAGAATGAAGAAAGTAAGGAACTTGAGTGAACGATATTGAACGATATTGACTGGATGACACGGGAAACGACTGAATGAAGCGCCAGCTGGCAGCTCTTCAGTCGGCACTACCCAGGTAGACAGCCCGTTGTGTAAACGAGTGTGGATTGTAAAGCGCTTAGAGCTTGGTCTCTAGCCGAGAATAGGCTTGAGAGCATAGGCTGAAGAAGGTGGTAAGGGTTGTTTCTGGGGGAGAGTCTTCTGCTCTTTGCGCTGCGTTGTGTGGATTGAAGTAGACTACGTGTCCATTCTCCAAGTGGACAGCTAGTCTCTGCACCATGGGGTGGCGCTCATGCAGGTCAAATCCCAGGAGTCTCTCGGTCGCCTCGATGCTGCCAACGTAGCGGGAATTCTGGTACATTTGGATCTTGTCAACGACTGGGGGTTATTGAGCTGCTCCTTCACCTGCCTGAGTTGCTTGGAGTTGGAAGACGGCTTGATCTGTACCTTTGTGGACATGCTTCAGGACGTACTTGATGGATTTTATGCTACTGCATATTTCCACATTGATGTGGCAGTTGAACTGGTGTAGGAGATAAGGGTTGTGTAGGGGACAACCCACTGGTTGGTTGAACTGGTGTAGGAGGTAAGGGTTGTACGGGAACCCACTGGTTGGTGACGATGATTTCTCTCTGCCCAAGCTTCACAGTCCCAATGTGTCCTCCATCAGGCTTCTCGCATCTCCTGTACTTGGGGTAGCTGTTCTCACCCTGCTCTGTGACCCTTCGGAAGACCTTGGGGTAGTTTTTAGTACATGACCTGGTCTCTCTGTCCATGCAGCTGCTCCTTGGGTTGAAGACTTCACAGGGCCCGTGGATCGTGTGTGCTATGGCCATACAGTGCAGCTCAGGGCTCTCCTGTGAGTTTGGGATTTCCGCACAGACAGCAAGATCAATGTCGTTTGGCCGTATCTTGTTGTTTGGATTCTGCCAGACCAGAATATGGGAATGAGGCAAACCACGTTTCTGGTACTCCACAGTGTACAGTCATTATCGTCATTTCGTCTATGCCCGTGTAAGCACATCGACCTGAGGATCCTGGGGCTTATCCTCCTTCACTAATTCATTTGTCTCCCTGATAGGATACACAGGGACTCTTTTGGGATCTGACCCTCCCTCACGACGAACTAGTTGCCCACTAGCACATCGCCAACCGGGTCTTCCATCAGCAAAACCTCAACTCTGCCAACCAAGAAGGGCGTATCTAAATATACACAAGCTACGGGCAGTACACTTCTGCAGCGGGACTCAGCCAGTACCACCGTCCGTGTTGCCCCGGTGTATGCCTCCACCGGAACCAGTCTGGCAGCAACTACAATGTGCGAGGCACCAGTGTCGCGGATACCCTCCGCCAACCCTGACTTTGCATCTGGGGGTTGAAGGGCTTCTTAGAGCAAGGCACACATAGCGTCGGTGAGACGTCTGCATAAGTAGGTGCTCCTTCGTCACTGACAAACCGGATCTGGCCATCAGGAGGAGTCGGGCAATTGCGAGCAAAGTGTCCCCGACCTCCACATACAAAGCACATTAACCCCTGCTTCGGTGGTCCCTTAACCGGCTTGTTGGATGCCTGTCGTGGCGATCCTGTACCTTTGCCAACGACGGGGGGTCTTGACCTCGGTGGGCTGGTCCTGATCTCCATGCCCGGATGACTTGACTCTGGTGTCTTGCTCACGTGTTACTTGAGGTAACGGTCCCTTACTCTCTCTCCCCATTCGCCATGCCTCCGCTAGACGGGTTGTCTCCAATGTCGCATCTCTCGCGTTCCCAGGGGAAGCGCGACGTACCTCTGTCACGAAATCAGGTGTAAAGGTACCATATAATTGCTCCTCAAAAATGAGGTCTTTAAGGTCTTCTGCCTTAGTCTCATTTTTGCCGGCGGCCACACACCAATGACTAAAGCATAATTTAAGACGATCAAGAAATTGCTCAAAAGTCTCCCTGGCCTCCTTCTTCATGTTCCTGAACTTCTTACGATACGCTTCTAGCATTAGTAGGAATAGGAGGGTTCAGAGGACAATAATTTAGATCTCTTCTCACATAAATGGCAGTTTGAATCTTTTTACCATCATTCCTATAGTTATACAAAGGTGGATAATAAAAATTGCGTATTTTCGGTAGCTTATGAACATCTACATTCAGTGATTGTAATGCTAGCACTGAATAATTATGTTGATATATATGATTTTCAAAGTGTAAGAGATTTGTTGATATTGACCGACAGTTCCATTGAAATAGTAGTAATAATTATCATTGGAAGTTTTCATAAGGCATAGTTAACAGAATCAAATGGCAAGGTGAAGTTGACAAGTCACCAAGGGACGAATTGCCAGCTGAAAGAGTCCCATGTGTCCCCTGCACGAGGATGGAAAAGCCACGGACCGGGAGCTCCGACACGACCAGCAGGAGGCGGGGGGAATGGCTCGTGGTCCCAGGCGCCTCTCCCGCGTGTCTGATTCTGGTGATGTCTCCGGCGTTGTTTCTGCCAAAAGAGACGATGGACATGCCGCCCCAGATTTCCGGCGAGGATGCTGGTACCTCTGTCAGACGGGTGGATGGGCATCCCTCATGAGCCGGTTGTTGAGAGGATCAAGGTTCTCATGAGAGAGAAGAGATGTCTGATGACGAGGAAATTCGGAAAACAGCAAAGCGTTGAATAGTTGTCATCTCCCCTCCAGAATCTGATCTTTGACTGGCGTTGCATTGCTTACCACGACCTTTGTTTTCGGAGATATCTTCAACTTTAGAATACTAAACTCAGGGGGGCTGTTTAGACGAAAAACAAAAGGTCTTAGGGTCACCTCGATGCGCTAAGTTGATGGAACCCTCAGCTAAGCTGTACGACCACTCCTTTCCCATGAAACTGCGACAAATACACAGTAAGCTGAGTACTCCTTCCCCACCTGCACGCCATTTTGAGCTGCTGATCAAAATTAAAAAAAAAAAAAAAATTACAACACGTGATCAGCAGTCAAAAATGGCTTGCAGGTGGTTGCTCTGGCTGTGATCGGCTGAGCTTACTGTGTATTTGTCGCAGTTTCATGGGGAAAGTAGTGGTCGTACAGCTTAGCTGAGGGTTCCATTCAACTTAGCGCATCGAGGTGAGCCTAAGACACCTTTTTTTTTCGTCTAAACTTCTAAGGCCGAAATTCTGTTGCAGAGCATTTTAATTGTACACGTCAGAATTTCCAAGGAACTTTCAGACCGACTAGTATTTTTATAAGGAATTTCACCAACCGTTGCAGGGTCTGATGTACTGTGGCTGCTCGTTTGGCTAGTTGCCTGCTCGTTCCGAGTCGGAGATTCAGATTGCGATTCAAGCCGAGAACATTCACAAGGATCGAACTTACTTTTTGTTGAGCATTTTTTCTTTTCTTTCTTTGTGGCTGCTCTTGTTTTAACCATTTTGTACGTCGTATGAACTTACTGGATTTTTTCAATGAGCGCTAAACATGTACATTGAAGCAATCCACCATGTTGGCGTAGGAATCCTGGTCAATTGTGTCTGCCATTGGAAAGGCCCAGTATGAGTCTGCCCCAATCTCTAGGACCCTTAGAAATGTTCGCCTTGAAATTTTTCACGACGCGTGTTTGGTTGGTGATGTTTCTTGCTCTTCCTTCAAGTCTGAGTGTGAAGCTTCTTCTTCCTTTGATATTGAGCTCTGAAAGATGCTATTTGGTAATGTGACTTTGATTTGGTTTGGTCAGGTGGTTCTAAAGATTTCTTATTGCATCAGAGCGGCCGACTGTAATCCAGTTCTTATCGTTGCCATGCCTACCAGAGTGTCTGCTTTCTCATTTTCTTTGATACCTACATGTCCAGGGCAGTACATCCATGTCAGTCCCTCGAATGAATGGAAGGCTGCACACTGCTGTGTGCTAAGCTGGGCTTCACATCCCACTTTACACATTTTTGAGTCGTTCATGGATTTAGACAGTGTCATGACTTGTTGAGCTCTAGACTGCTCTGTGGATGACTTGTTGAGCTCTAGACTGCTCTGTGGATGAAAGCCAGTAAAGTTTCTAAAAGCATTGTTTCTCTCTACTGACAGTCCTTTATACAAGGCAGCTTCATTCTCTTTTAAATGTTAAAAAACTTCAGATCTACAGATTGATTGGTGTCCTCTATAACAGTTCTCTATAACAATGTGCTATGGGCACCAAGATCACCACAAGCACCAAGGCTGAACTTCTAGATTTCATACATTTTGTGTCTTCATTCCACCCAGCCCTGAAATTCACCTACACCATCTCTGAAAACAACTGTATCTTTTCTAGACATTCAAGTGTCCATCACCAGCACAGATCAAATGAAAACATCAGTATTCTACAAAGAAACTGATTCACATTCTTACCTCAAGTTCACATCCAGCCACCCACAGTCTACCAAGAAGAGTATCCCTTACTCTCAATTCTGTCGCCTCAGAAGACTGTGCAGCAATGACGATGACTTCAAACTGCAGGTCAACTGGATGTGTTCCTTCTTCAGAAGGCGAGGATACCCTGAAGCAGTCATCATCGATGCCGCCAATCGTGCCTTCGCACCCCCAGATTTCAGGCCATGACCCCATCAGAACAAAGATCAGTCAGACCGACCAGTCCTTACTCTGACCTACCACCCACACAACCTCCCAGTTAAAAACATCCTTGTGAAAAACTTTGACATCCTGCAGAAAGACCCCAAACTCAAGTCCACCTTCGACAAAAACCCCCACTAGTGGCATACCTGCGTGACACCAACCTCAGGGATCATCTAGTACGAGCCACTTACAAAGACTCACCAAGCAGCTCTCCACAGGGAAACCACCGCTGCAACAAACCCCGATGCAAACCTGCCCCTTTTTAAATACAACCACTAACACCTTCAGGGGCCCATCAGGCAAAAGTTTCACCATCAGATCCCCCTTCACTTGCCGATCTTCCAACCTTGTGTACATTCTTTCATGCAGCCTCTGTTCCAAACTCTGCTGTGTGTGAGACCTACCGTACCCTGGATGACAGATTCAGGGAACACCTCCAGGCTGTCAACCTGAATAAGGACACCCCGTAGGTACACATTTCAATAGCCCTGGACATAACGTGTTTCATATGTCAGTCTCTGCTGTTCACCAAAACCACTCAGATGCCATACACCGTAAATTCCTTGAATCATCTCTGATCTCTAGGCTAGGGACGCTCACTCCCCATGGACTGAACATCAAGGACATCAAGGAGGAGTTGCCATTGTAGCTGTACTGCCTGAATGACCGTTGGAGGTCCTCCTTTTTTTTTTTTTTTTTTTTTTTTTTCAAACATGCCGGCAGCTAGGATAGGGTACATAGCTTGTTTGTGGTCTTCAGCACTACCCTACCCTGTGTTTTTTTCAAAAAGATTTTTGAGGTTGAAAAAATGGTTTGCGGTTGTATATGTTTATATCATATATATGCCTAGACACCCTAAGGCATGCATATCTTTATGAGATGTAAACGTTCTTTTCCCCCCTCCCCCCCCCCCCCTCCCCCCCCCCCCCTCTATAATGATAGGTGTGTGGGGGTGGGTGATGCCGGGAGGGTGGGGAGCGCGCACATGTGTGCGTGTGTGTGTGTGTGTGAAAGTTTTTTTTTTTTTTCCTCCCCTTCTCCCTCCTCCCCCTCCCTCTTTGCCCCCTCCCTCCCAACAACAACCGTCTACTTTCAAATCAGATTTCCTCTGATTTCCATTCACTCACCTTTCTCAGCCTGTGTCTACCCAGCCTCCTTATTTTATCTTATTTTATTTTATTTTATGTGTGTGTGTGTGTGTGTGTGTGTGTGTGTGGTGTGTGTGTGTTTGAGTTCTTGTCACGTCAAAATTTATTGTGACGTCTTTGTTGTTTTATCTGCGTCTCCCCGTTCTTTACGTCATTAACACAGAAAAATGTGCGAGTACTGTCGTTTCATGTCACTTGAAAAAGACTCTAAGAGTCGAAACGTTGTGCTTTGACCCCCCCCCCCCCCCCCCCCCCCCCCCCCCCCCCCCCCCCCCCCCCCCCCCCCCTTTTGTTTCGGTCTTTATCACCAATCCTCAAATTATATCGTTGTTCTGAAAAAGACCCAGTCAAGTGTTATCAATTCTGCTGGTGGTGTTTGGGCCATACAGATTTTAGTAACATCAGAACTGCTCATGAAAACGATGACTCTGTCCAGTCAGTTCTTCTCCTGTTTCCCTACGCAACCTCATGGCAACATCAGGTCATCTCTGAAAACATCTAATACTTCATCGTCATACTCCAGCTCCCCCACCCCCAAGCCCACTTTGAAATTTCTAATTTATGTTCTCTATGCCTATATGCAGTCTGTGTCTCTTCAATTGTGGGATAATGAACAAGCTTTTATCTAATTTCTGAAATCTGCAGCTCTGAAGTATTTCTGATTTATTGGTGTTAAACACATTCTTATCTATATCATAGTTAAGATGTTTATCCAGCAAGTTATGTGTTCTTTGTATGATTCATTGGTATTAGATTACGTCTTTTTTTTCCGAATATCTTTCGTTAAAGGTCCATGTGTGAATTCACTCTAATTCAAGTCAGTTGTCACAGCCTTATAATCAGGAATGGTCAAAACGTCCACGTGATACACAACCATGTAATGTTTCTATAATAAAATAATAGTCAAGCCCAGGAACTGCTAATGTGCTTTCCATAATCATGTTCATTACCGTTGAATACTCACCACACATCACGCAATTCCTGTTCATTAGATTACTTGTTGAAACACCGTACTTCCTTTCCACGGTGAAGCCTGGCTGATATTGCGTTGCCAACGTGTCTCCAAACAGAGTAAGGTTCTTGTCGCTATGGTTTTCACATCACCTTGAAGTACTTTGAATAAGTAGCTTTTAACCTCTGTCTTTTGGGCATTTAAGTTTTGTGAGTAGACGTCGTATTTGCCATGTTCCACTCAGACTGTTCCGATTCTGTCTCGTACCATTTCTAAAATTGTTTTTCCAGGGAAATATTTATCAACTTGAATCACATCTTCCTTGCTCCTCTTTGGTAACTCTTTTATAGAGATGCTTACCTCCCCATTGTTTTTCCCACACAGAGAAACCACAACACGACATGTGAGCTTCTTGTAAACAGATCCAGACTACATTTGGCTTTTTTTCTCTTCTGTCTTTTTCCTTTTCCTTTTGTTTGTTCGTTTGTTTGATTGATTGTTACATAGTTACCTTAAAGTTTTCCCAATTGTTTCATGTGTTTTTATACTGTTGTCAGTTCATTACACTTGGCCAGTGCCCTCTTGGTTTCCAGTGTGTGATGTTGTTGTCAGTTCACAACACATGGCTAATGCTCTGTGACTGACAGCAGAAGACAACATCCAAGAAGAATCCGGACCCGTGCTTGTTGTAATGACATCGTCGTCGTCTGGCTACATGACAGTGAGAGGGAATGTGAGTGGTGACGGCCCTGACTTCATGTGGGGAAATGTAACTGTTCCACACAGACATACAGTCATTCTTAGTTTCAAATCCAGGTTAGATTGGATTGATGTTTCCCTTTATCGTCAATTCCGGCAGTTTGATCAGGCAATGAACATTTCAAGAGAAACGCAAACTGAGAAATTGGATAGACATTCCGCTGGACTTAATTGCCCATGCGCACACAAACGCAACGAAACTGAGTCTTAGAGTCAGGAGAATCAGCTGTATCATGACACAATGCTTTCGACTTTTCTTTACCTTTCTTCCAGAAAGTAGAGCCCCTCACATACTGCCCAGCGCCTTCTGGAACTGTTCTGTGGATACTTATTCCAGTTTCCATCACCACGTGGAATGCAACTTGGAGACAGAGTGTGAGGATGGACGGGATGAAGCAGGACACTGTCCCTTCAGCAGTGCTGACTGTCAGGGTATGATAGCCATGTGTGGACAGTGCTATTCGCTGGAACGCAAATGTGTCTGGATTCTATAGGGATGAAGGAAACGTTGACAATACAATTGATGAGCACTGTCGTTCTTTGGGAGGGTCTGCAACGACACCTCTGTGTGTGTTGGATGGGTTTAGCATTGTTTTAAACACAGTGGGGATTGCTGGGGAGAAACTGGCTGGTTTTTGGTTTGGTGTCACTTCCAATGATCTGTCGATGCCTCCTATGTACTGGCATGAAATACTTCAGGGGAGAATAGCGCTTCATCATACTTTTCACGCTGATGCTTCATCAAGTCTACACAATGGTCATAAAAAATGCTTTCGATCATTGTTTTCCAGAGTGTTCTACCTAATATTATGTAAGGGGCAAAAAAACTGTGTATACAGTCGTAACATGGGAAAAAACTTTCGCCGTACAGTTTGTGCATTCCAGACAAATAAGACTCGTGCACACTCACTTCATATGAAACCAGTTTCACTTAACAACACTCAGTCCGTGTTGCCATGGCAAAAGGAACAGATGGCTTTGTGCCATGATGGTCACATGACCTACACATTTCTGCTGTGTGGTTTTCATCAGTTCAAAGTGTGTGGTCAAGAACATACCTCTTGTCATTTTCTTCATCATTTGTCCCACAACAACCAGTTATATTTACCCGATAATCACACCACGTTGATACCCCCATTTATCTGCAATAGTGACATCACCACACTTTCATACTCCCTGGTGTGCAATTTCATAGACGATTGTCAAGACAACAGTGATGAATCATTTTGTAAAACATCCTGTTTGTATCAACACGTTCTCATGCACTAATGGTCAGTGTCTTCCTTACAGTAAGGTGTGTGATCAGACTCCCCCATTGTCAGGATCATTCAGAAGAACACACAGCTGTACATCATACAGGGATGTTCATAGAACACATCCATTTTTTCCCTCCCCTGCTCTGATCAACTTTGATGGCCAAGGGAAGTTTGAGTCAGCCCAAATGTATTCCAACGAGTCCTGTCCTGATCACCATTACCGTTGTCCTGGTGACTTCAATGACTGCCTGCCTGTCTACACACGATGCAATGGAATGTACGACTGTATGGACCGTACGGACGAAGATGGCTGTGAGCACATGATATGTTCAGGATTCTTCAGGTGTAGAGCATCCACAACCTGTCTACACACTGACCACCTGTGTGATGGCTGGCCTCACTGTCAAATGCATGATGATGAAGTAGTGTGTGACACAAGTTTGTCCTGTGGGCTGTCTGTGTCAAGGCCACACGTTACTTTGCCACCAGCCTTCCCTATGATACAGTTCCCATATATCCGCTATTTGAATGGCACCAGTTCTGGAATAACACTGTCAGATGTCAGCCAGATCTGCTATCTTGTTCATCTTGTTCTTGCTCAGTGTTCCTTGACTGTCTTCCCTTCCATAAAATTATCAAATCTCATGCATCTAGATCTGAGTGAGAACAAGTTGAAGCATGTGAATATGACTGCTGTTCTTGTGTTGTACAATTTACGAACATTGTCACTTTCCCATAATCCCATCACATCCCTCTACACTGATTCATCATTTGCTGTTCAGCACAGTAACCTGCTGTCAGTAGATCTGTCATTCACTGCACTGACAGTGTTTGATTCCCGAGTCTTTTCGCCCTTCGTTCACACGCAGAAGCTCAACATGACGTTTACCACTCTTCATACCATCTGTTCCAGTGGATTTCGGTTTACACCCCATCTAAAGGAACTGTTGATGGATGGCAGCCCAGTGGTCGTTTTCCCATTGAACATGTTCACAGATCTGTATCATCTGCGTGTTGTTTCCACAGACAACTATAAAATATGTTGTCCTAAAATTCTCCCAGCTAATTTTGATGACATCTCTTGTCGTGCCCCCAAGACGAGATTTCTTCCTGTGAAGACTTAGTACAATCATGGGTCTATCGGGGCATTCTTTGGCTGACCGCTTGTCTGTCGATCAGCGGCAATGTCTTTTGTTTCTCTACACGATCAATGTCGAGGAGCATGACTTTGTCAACTGGATACAGTGTGTTGTGTCCTCAACCTTACGCTGTCTGACTTTCTTATGGGTGTCTACATTGCATTCATTGGAGTAGCTGATGAAAAGTTCCGTGGCCGATATCTCCTTGCTGATGATGCATGGAAAGACAGTATAGCCTGCAAAGTGGCCGTTTCTCTGTGTCTGTTGTCCAGTGAAGTTTCCGCTCTGATTATATGGCTGATTACATTGGATCGTTTTCTGGTCCTTCATTTTCCGTTCAGCCCCTTACGATTTGGGAGAATGTCAGCAGCTGTGGCCTGTGTGTTGACTTGGTCTGTTGGTTGGATTCTGGCTTTGCTGCCTTCACTCCCCATGCTGTCACACTGGGAGTTTTACAGTCAAACAGGCATCTGTATTCCACTACCAGTCACGAAGCAAGATTTTGAAGGAAAAGAATACTCGTTCAGTCTCCTCATTGTTCTTAACTTCATTCTGTTCATATTTATCTCTGCTGGTCAAGCGCTAATTTACTGGACAATACAGGACAGTGTTTTCAAGATAAATACGACCAAAGTATCACAGGACATGAACATAGCCCGGCGACTGATCACTGTTGCAGTGACAGATTTCCTGTGCTGGTTTCCATTGGGACTGTGTGGGTGTTGTCATCGGCTGATATTCCCATCCCTGGTGAGGTGAACGTGTGGCGCTGGCTATATTTATACTGCCCTTGAATTCTGCTATTAATCCCTTCATGTATACCTTCAACACACTGGCAGAAAAACGGAGGAAATCCAATGAAGCCAAACTTCAACAGTGGCTGGAGTCTCACTCTGACATACCTCTGCCCCAGCAAGCTGTGGTATAATACTCACTTTTGTTTAAGCAGATATAAGAAGAGTATCAAAGTTATATATAAAAAAAGATGTTTTCTATTTCATACAATATGATGAATCACATATGTTAACATGTATACATTTAGGCATCCAATTCTAACATATCATAGGCCATCTATGTCCCAACATTCTCAGTTAACTCTGGTATAATGTCGAGCACAACGGAATAGGGGGCATGAAGGGGTGGGGATGGGGTTTGAGAGGACAGGGAAGGGGGCATTCTCCAAATACTGTGAGAGAACATCTAGAAAGTCTGAGTACAGAATTATAGTTCAGGAATACCTCAACATCATGAGTGCTGTGTGCCGACAGTTGTTCTAATCATTATCAAAATATACCCTTTATGTACACTTCAGTCAACCAAACAATTCTCATCGCTCAATCATGTCTTTCTGTGGGAGACCGTGGTCATTCTTGTTGCTTACATGTTTGTCTGTGTCGGTCAGATTAAACGGATATCACTTACCACCTCATGACACTTGGCAAGTTCCTGATGGCTTCGCATGCTTATTTGTTAAGGGAGTGCGTGTCGATTGAAGACATGGATTGCTGGTGCAGGCTTTTGAAAAAAGAAAAAAAAAATCAGTGTCTTGTGCCTGCTCACGCCTGTTCAGGAAATGCATGCTGAACGTTGAACAGAATGTTCAGGGAGATTTATTATCTGCAAGATGTGTACTTGAGACAAACGGACAGAGGAAAATCGGTTCACAGCACTTTTAGAGACAGTTAGGCCCTGCAGGAACGCGTGCCTCATAGTTTATATCAAACACACAGGAGGTGTCTTGTATAATAAACCGGAAGGTAGTCATCTGGAAGCTGGTTGAAAAGTTTATCTGACTGCTACTCCCCAGCGCACTGTTAAAACCGGGTGAGTTGAACCGGTTAGGCAGTCTCTGCAGTGATTCCGGTAACGCAACTGTCCAGAAGGCCGAAGAGGGACTCGAGCTGTTTTTATGGCAGTCAGGTATTTATCATTCAGTGTTTATTTATTAGCAAATCGAAACCGTATTCCCGTTTACGAGCGACTGAAACTTCGTCAGCGCACTTGTGAAGGATTTGTATTTTTGTTGTGTTCTGTTATCCTATGACTTGATAGGGTAACAAAACGAAATTATTTCGGAAAACAGGAATAGAAGTGTGTGTTGTTAAGGAGGAGTGGTCTTCAGAAAAAAAAAAGTTTATTCTGTGACTTAATCAGTTATGAACTTCATGATGAAAAAAAAAGGTTTGATGTGGTTTTGCGAAAAGAGGGAGAGTTTTGATGCTATGGATAATAAGCTCCCAGAGTGAGCGACAGAGACTTGATACATGGTGTTTTTGATTTTTGATGTGGATTAGTATTTAATTCACTCTTGATATGAATATTGAATAGTGTGTGGTAAATAAGAGTGTGTGGAAATCTTTCCTTACATATATTGAAGTAGTTGAATCTTTTGGAAAAAAAAAAAAAAAAAAAGAAAAAAAACTTTTAAAATCTGGTGATTGTTTGAATTGAAATGAACATTCTTGTTGAAGAAATGAATATTTGTGACATGACAAAGACATTCATAGTTTGATGAAAATTAATCATTGATTGTGTGTAATGAATTGTATTCATGGTTTATTGAAGAGGGTCTAGGTGGGAATCTTTCCCCAATTTGGAAAACTAGATTCTGAAAGGTTTATATTGAAATCCTTTCTTGTGTAGTACTGTGATTCCGGAAAAAAGGAATGTTGTAGTGTTATGATTCCGGAAAAGGGAATGTTGTAGTGTTGAAGAAAGAATATGCTCATGTTTGTCCCAAGTTCAATTGGAATGCGATGTGGCTAATGAATATGAATGTAGTCGTGATTGTGATGAATAGTAGCCATGATGATCAAGGTAGTTAATCAGTTTCCTCCAGGTAGAAGTGTTCCCTGGACTGAGGGGGACTGGCTGCCATGTTTGAGGGTCAGGGACGTAGCTGTGTCTACCCCTTTTTCTCCACCCTGTGTCGGTGTTGAGAGGCTGGCCTGAGTGCCGACAATCTACCCTACCTGCCACTGCGCCCGGGACCGACTACCCGCTGAGCCAGTTGGGCTGGAGACGCCGTTGCTGCCAAGCCAGAGCGCCGCTCCCGAGTTCTGAACCAGCGACCTGTTGGCTAGGCCGTCGCTGCGTTCTGTGTTTTGTGTGTGTGAGCCACAGCTCCTGTGTGAGACTGTCGCTTTGTCGCCGGCAGAGACGCCGTGAGTGTGTTAGTGATTTTTTTTTTTTAGCCACAGCTCTGTGAAGTTCTGCAAGTTCTGTGTCAGACTTGACGCTGTAGACGTTGTCATCTTCATCTTCGTCGTCTCGTCGTCTTCGTCCTCTTCGTCGTTTCATCGTCGTCGTCGCCGCCTTCATCGTCGTTGGAACCAGCAGCGATAATAGATAGCGAATTATGTATAGATATATTTTGTGTCGTGCACCCTGATTGGCGTGCATGAAGTATAAATATATACATGTATTGTTCTGTGTGTACTTGGCGTGCTGACTATTGATGTTCTTGCATTTATTATATATGTTTATCGGATGGCTCGGGCAGCATTAAAAAAGTTGTTCTGTTGCCTGGCTGTCAATGTTCGTGGATAAAGAATAGTATGATGATTACTATTTTTCTTCTTCGTTCAGGAAATAACTCCACAGCTAGAGTACAGCTACAGTCTCTATGCTTACAGAGGCACAAACATGGTTTTTGTCTTTTAAGTCGACCAGACGTCGCAGAGACTGAAAATTAGGCAGAAATTGTTATAGGTCTGTGAGGATTGCGGAACGCTATGGAAATGATTATTTTGTTTGGAAGGAGATTAAAAACGTGAAAAGGAAAACTCTTCGTCTTGTCATTGGTGTGCATAAAGACATACCAATGCACATTTAATCACATCCATTCTACGCATGTGCAGCTGTACCTACGATGGCGGAAAGATTCCCACAGTGGAGGGGAGAACACAAGTGATGAGATGGAACCAGAGAACAGTAAGAAAGAGACAACAGGGGAGAGCAGAGCAGAAGGAAGATGGATGTAAGGGCCGGACCTTCGCGCAGCAGAAGGAAAAACAGCGAAAAAATCAGGAAGACCGAGGATGCAGAGCATATTATTTTCAGGAAAACGGTGGGTGGAAAACAGGAAGAAATTAAAAAAACAAACAAACAAACAAACAAACAAAAACAGAGTAAGAGATCACGCAGAAAGAAGAGGACATTAAAGAGAAGAGGGAAGAAGATCAGATCACTTAAATCTAGTTGCAGAGTGAGACGACTGCAGGCGGAAATCGAAACGAATCTTAAATAAGTGTTGACGAACCGCCCAGAGAAACGTGGACAAACGAGTCACGAGACAAAACACTACGCGTTTCGACCTCTTACGTCTTCTTCAGATAAGCTACAAACGAATAGAACAATGAAAATCCACTTAGCTTGGATCGCTTCAGAGTTCAGCGCAAGGAAGAAGGCGTTGAATGAGAACGAGGCTGTGTGTGTGTGTGTGTGTGTGTGTGTGTGTGTGTGTGTGTGTGTGTGTGAGAGAGAGAGAGAGAGAGAGAGAGAGAGAGAGAGAGAGAGAGGAGGGCAGAGGAAAAAAGATGAGGTCAGAGCCAGTCAATTATGGGGAAACAGGCAAGAGTAGCAGTGAAGAGCAAGGGGACCAGAGCCTCTGAGAGCAGGACAGAACGCAGTCTGTTGTGTAGTGATGTAACAGGGCCTCTTGTGTTTTGTGATGACGTAATAGGACGCAGTCTGTTGTCTGATGTTGAAAAATATCACAGTCTGGTGATGTAATAGGACACAATGTGTTGCATGATGACTATTGAGACACAGTCTATTGTATGATGACGTAATAGGAGTGTGTCTGTTGTCTGATGAGGTAACAGATGCAGTCTGTTGTATGCTGATTTAATAGGATGAAGTCTATTATATGATGATGTAACCGGACAAAGTCTCTTATATGATGCTGTAATACGACACAGTCTGTTGTATGACAATGTAACAGGACGCAGTTTGTTGTATGATGACGTAATACGAGGCAGTCTGCTTTATGATTACCTAATAGGACGAAGTCTATTGTATGATGACGTGATAGGACGCAGTCTGTTGTATGATGGCGTAATCGTACGCAGTCTGTTTTATGATTGCCTAAAACGACGCAGTCTATTGTATGATGACTAGATAGGACGCAGTCTAATGTGTGAGGACGTTCAGAAAACTGTACTTACAGACAGTGCTGCTTCCTGTAGAATAAATGAAGACACAGAGGAAATGTTTATAATGATTTGCCCGATCTATCTATTGCATCGCTAGGCTTGTTTTTTGTGCAGTGCTTACCACAGGTCGCAACATCAGCAAGGGAACCACAATTGGATCTCTGAATATCAGTGACTATTGTCCAGGGGTAGACTATCTAATGAAACAAAACAGCCCAAATACAACATTTCTGAGCAGCAACGTCTCTGATTGTGACTACAGGTTGCTGACACAGTTTACAGCAGACCTGGGAGTGGTGTACGGGCTGTGTGGGGGATCCAGCCATTTCTGTAACCTGCACATAAGGGTGACACAGGGTATGTATGTGCGTGCTCGCCTTCAACACCTGGCTTTTGGGAACTGCAGCGACGGGAATGTGTGGAGAATTCAAATGATGCTCCGGTAACATTGTGTTCTGAAGCCCAAGTAGGATGTGGGTGTCAGGGTCTTCAAGATCTGTTATTTCAGTCACACGAGGATTCAATGTGGATATCGATGACGAACAAACCAATAGTTACGATCATTTTTCAAGCAATGAAGCATAACAATGCATTCCTACAGTGTATCAATGAATATTCCGGATATGTAGTTGTACCAATAATGGATATGGGCGTTTCCTTCAGCAAAGAACTGATACTACATTCTCAATGTGTTATCATGGTTAGTGTTCTGCAGACCTTTAAGCTTGTGTATTGGTATTCTCCTCAAGTGATACGAGTGACATACAGGAAACACAACACATCCCAAGAACACACTGCTCGTGTGTGTCCTGAGCGGTCCACACCAGCATCCTTGTTTCTTGCTTCCTATTTCAGGATGCCACTCCACCTTCATGCCAATCTGTTTCAAAATGTCTCTTCTCTACTTTCTGTGTCTCTGGCCATCCTTATACTCTGCCCAGTGGGTTGCTCAACTGCTCTGTGACTAATTACTCCACATTTCATCCCTTCCTGCAGTGCAATCTGAAGACAGAGTGTGAAGATGGACGGGATGAAACCGAACACTGTCCCTTCAGCAGTCCTGGCTGTCAGGGGATGGTGGCTTCAACAAACAAATGTTTCAAACTTGTCTTGGTAGACCAACAGACAGAACATGCATTTCTATCCTATGAATGCAGAAAATCTGGCCAGGAAGTTGCGTCTGTGAAAACGAGAGAAGAATTTGAAGACTCCCTAAGAATTTTCAGAAATTATTTTGTTTTCATAGTATCTTTGGATTACACTTCAGGTTGGTCCTTGGTATCTTTCATGTATAGTCAGTTCCGTAAATGGTCTAATGGAACTATGATCTACAATATGAATCCTTTCGGATTTAAACGTACATTCGTCGTTTCAAGGAGACAAATGGAAGGGTTTTGGTCATCGCAAGGCATCAATCTGATAACACCTAATTTTGTTTTGTTTAGCGCTGTGCTATATGAAACCAGTCTACAAGCCTCCAGTGTGGTTCTCCCCAAGCTGTACGGGACCCAGTCACAGTCCACCCCGTCCTCTTCACACACACAAGGCAGAGTTTGTTGCTTTGTCCAGCCAGTGCTATCATCCATACTTTCATGTACTGTGACCCTGGCAGTCACTGTGGGAACTCCTATCACCCTCACAGTCTGGCAGTTCTGAATGCCAGTGCTGAGCAGGACGAGAAGTTGTCACCTGCTGAGAGAGATGTGAAATGTGCACATGTCATGTTCTCTTGTAATGATGATGTCACGTTACTGCATTACACTTTAGTGTGTGACGTCAGACAGGACTGTCCTGACAATAGTGATGAGTCATTTTGTCATCTCCCTTCTTGTCAGGGCTTTGGGTGTTCTAATGGTCAGTGTGTGTTACACAGTCAGCGTTGTAATGAGCACTCTGATTGTGTGGATGATTCTGATGAGATCGGTTGCCAGCAACAAGACTTGGCTCTGTGTACATACTGCATTCAGTTTAGAGGTGCAGAGATGAATCAGCGATTTCACATTGACTTGGATGGTACAGGCTACTTTACACAACAGGTGATGGACACTGAAGAACCTTGTCCTGACACTCATTACCGCTGTACATCGGAGTGGCTGTACTGTCTTCCTGTCTACACTCGATGTAATGGAGTCTCTGACTGTGTTCATGGAGAGGACGAACAGGACTGTGACAAAGTTCAATGCACTGGATTGTTCAAGTGTCGAGCATCTCCAACCTGTCTCCACAGAGTTCACCTGTGTGATGGCTGGGGCCAGTGTCCACAACGAGATGATGAACTGATGTGTGTGATACATCTTGTCCTGAAGGTTGTCTGTGTCAAGGTCACCTTTTCGTTTGCAGAAACACGTTTCCTGTTGATCTCTTTTCACAGCTCCGATATGTGGACGCCTCAGGATCAGGGATGTCACCGGATGATTTTAATACAAATGTCTATCTTATTCATCTTACTCTGTCTCATTGCCATATTTCTAATACATCAAGCATAAAGCTTCTCAACTTACAACACATCAGTCTCACAGACAATTGTCTAGAATATCTTGATACATCTAATTTTCTTGAACTGCAAAATTTGAATATGCTCCTATTAGCAAAAAACCCCATAGGTCAAAACACAATGAACACATTGACAAAAAATATTCATTACTCTACTATGGCATATTGATATGTCAGAAACAAATCTTCATGTACTCAATTGTGTATTGTCCATTTTCTTGCCTCGTGTCATTCATTTAAATCTCTCCTCTTCCGCTATCAAAAGGATTGGATCTATGGGTTTTAAAAGCACACCTCATCTTCATGAAGTAGACATTAGATTTAACCCGTTGGAGGAATTTTCATTGAATTTGTTATCAAAGTCTGATCATTTAGTAGATATCCTTGCTTCAAATTACAGGTTCTGCTGTGAGAATTTACTTCCCAAGAACTTAGATGAAATAAAGTGCTCTGCACCTCAAACTATGCTTCTTTCATGTACAACACTGATGCCAACTGAATTGTACAGAATTTTCTACTGGGTGGTCTGTGTGTGCGCCACGTTAGGAAACCTGATCAATTTCATCAGTTTGTTCACAGTGAAAGGACACTTTGAAAGCAATGTGTTGATGATTGCTGATTTGCTGTTTGCTCAAACTTGTACAGGCTATCATACCAGTATTGTCGTAGGAGCTAATGAGATATTCAAAGATCGTTACATCCACTGTGAAAAGACATGGATCAACAGCCTGCCTTGTAAGGTGGCCGAGTTTCTGTTCTATCTGTCCAGTGAGGCGTCACTTCTCATCATTGGCTTCATCACCGTGGATCACCTCACTGTCATTGGCTTTTGTAACCGCTCATGCACGCTGACGAGAGTTCCGCTGACAGCAGCTGTCACAGTGCCATGGTGTGCTGGAACCCTGATATCCTTGATACCATTTCTTCCTGGGTCGTCACAGTGGGGAGTTCAAGGTCAGTCAGGTCTGTGTCGCATGCCATTATTTAATCACCAAAGACGTAATCAAGAATTTCGATGGTCAAACGTCATTGTAACTGTTAATTTTGTGATCTGCTTTACAATAACGGTTGGCCAATTTGTGATTTACAGACAAACACCTAAATTCAGAACTATGCTTGATACCTCATCTAGGTCTGTGTATTCTGCTGTGCATCTGATGCAAAAACTGGCGACCGCGAACAGTGCAAGCTGGCTTATTCTGGGCTTTGTCACGGTCATGGCAACAAACGGTACATCAACATTAAGCAACGCCCATGACGCCCTGGTTGTATTTGGGTTACCACTCAGCTCCGCTCTCAGCCCATTTCTCTACTTGTGGACTGTGGTCATGCAGGGACGACAGAAGGCGCTAGAAGAGAAAGTGATAAAAACTTTGAAAGCACGACGAGTTGGGTCAGGAGCACAAGTCTTTGAACAAAAGAATAAAATAAGGTCGAAGGTAACACAGTAAAATGAAATAAAGTAAATTGAAATATATATAAAATTCATGACAGGCAGAACCTGCTTGTGAACTAGGCACCTAAAGAGAAAGTGTGGTATGTATGAACTCATCTTTTTTTCTCTCTTCCGTTTTTAATTTGTCTTGCTCCTATGACACAGCAATGACTCACCGTCAACTTCCATCTGATGCCATTATCTACGGCCCAGTAAGAGCTAGCCCAGGACAGGTCTGTGTGGTCCCAGATACTGACGGCCCATCTCTCCCTCTGTCTGCCTCTTCTCCTCCTCCTGGCCACTGTGCCCTGTGGGTGGGCTGTTATCAGTCTGGCTGACCTTGACACGGCCAGCAGAAAGTCATTGTCCATACAACAGTGGCCAGAGGATCGTGTGGTTCGCTGGTTCGTCCCTCTCCGACGTGTTCCAGACCTCGTGGTGACATGTCATCCCCAGGGTTTGGACTGGCTTCAGAGGTCGGCAGTGTGTGCCTATGAAGGGTTCACATGTGTGCACAAACAATCCTCCGACCAAGGAATGCATGAGTTGGGTTGTCATGGTAGCGTGGCTTGTGTCATGCCAAACGTATTTAAGTGTTGTCACCTCGGTCATCCCTTCTCCTGTTTTCTTGATTTATTGTGCACACACACACACGCACACACGCACGCACGCACGCACCCACGCACACACACACACACACACACACACACACACACACACACACACACACACACACACACACACACACACACAAGCGCTTGCTTGCACGCTCGTGGGCAAGAATGGTTTAAAAAGCAGCTTTTAACGATTTTTGTTCCTGATGCTATACACGACAGTTTTACTGTCCTGCAATGAAAGTTGCATCACGGAAATATGATGGAACATTCTGATGCACATTTGACAATTCTCAGTTTGAGCACAGCGAGAACCCACCGCTGTTGACAAGTCTCAGAGTTTGAGCACACAGCGAGAACCCACCACTGTTGACAAGTCTCAGAGTTTGAGCACAGTGAGAACCCACCGCTGTTGACAAGTCTCAGAGTTTGAGCACAGCGAGAACCCACCGCTGTTGACAAGTCTCAGAGTTGAGCACAGTGAGAACCCACCGCTGTTGACAAGTCTCAGAGTTTGAGCACAGCGAGAACCACCGCTGTTGACAAGTCTTAGTTTGAGCACAGCGAGAACCCACCGCTGTTGACAAGTCTCAGAGTTTGAGCACAGCGAGAACCCACCGCTGTTGACAAGTCTCAGAGTTTGAGCACAGTGAGAACCCACCGCTGTTGACAAGTCTCAGAGTTTGAGCACAGCGAGAACCCACCGCTGTTGACAAGTCTCAGTTTGAGCACAGCGAGAACCCACCGCTGTTGACAAGTCTCAGAGTTTGAGCACAGCGAGAACCCACCGCTGTTGACAATTCTCAGAGTTTGAGCACAGCGAGAACCCACCGCTGTTGACAAGTCTCAGTTTGAGCATAGCGAGAACCCACCGCTGTTGACAAGTCTCAGTTTGAGCATAGCGAGAACCCACCGCTGTTGACAAGTCTCAGTTTGAGCACAGCGAGAACCCACCCGCTGTTGACAAGTCTCAGAGTTTGAGCACAGTGAGAACCCACCGCTGTTGACAAGTCTCAGAGTTTGAGCACAGCGAGAACCCACCGCTGTTGACAAGTCTCAGTTTGAGCACAGCGAGAACCCACCGCTGTTGACAAGTCTCAGAGTTTGAGCACAGCGAGAACCCACCGCTGTTGACAAGTCTCAGAGTTTGAGCAGAGCGAGAACCCACCGTTGTTGACAAGTCTTAGTTTGAGCACAGCGAGAACCCACCGCCGTTGATGAAAGCTGAAATCAAAGCGATGGTCAGTTTCCTTCTCTGATTCCCCATCCCCACCCCCACCCCCTCCAAAAACGTTGTCCCCTGATTTTTTTTTTTCTTTAAATTTCTGACATGTGGTTTCGTGCTCAAAGATAGGCTGTGAAGCTCTGCATACGCACAAAGCCATCTTGTTCTTTTTAACTATTTAATTTTGCACGTGATTTCTTTTGTTGTTGTTGTTGTTGTTATTATTTTTTAATTATTACTATTATCTTTAATATTATTATCATCATCACCATCATCATCATTACTGTGACTATTATTATGACTATTATTGCTATCATTATTAGTTTGTAGTACCACCATCATAATTATTTTGTATTATTATTATTATTATTATTGTTATCATTATTTATATTGGCGTATGAAAAGGCAAGAAGAACACTTTTTTCTAGGATGTTTTTTTTTGATGGTCCTTTTCTTTTCTTTTTTTCTTCTTTTTTTTTTTCAGTGTTGAATGTCTTACATGTGTTGGTGATCTTCTTTCATGTGTTACAGGAATGGAGGTGGAGAGTTCGCATGCATTACTGACCAAAAATACCGAGTGTATACACATTTGTAAATGAGCGACAAAACTGGAAATATAGAGTGCGAATTAGACAGAAATAACTAATGTATTCCACACTGAAAGTGACAAAATGCGTATTTTGGATTGAAGTTACTAGTGTGATCCGGGCCAGAAGTGATGCGCAAGGGAGTGTGACCCAGATCAGAGTAATGATGTGATTCATATCAGAAAAGCTATGTCATTGAGTATGTCAAAAGATTAAAATAACGAATGTTGTCCATGCCAGAAACATGATGCAAGTTTTGCCCCGATTGGAAGTGCTTAATATGGTGTACAATGGAAGCACCAATGGTTTCATTGACTGGAGTTGTCACACGCGTCTCACGTTTGAACTCAAATATGCCCCAAGTTGTTTGAAACTTGTGCATCCCACATGGGGAGTCAAATGTGGCCCCAAATCCTTAATGCCTGACGCTGCTCACACTACAACTCTAGTGTTTCCTAATTTGGAAATGTCTCTTGTATCACATTTTGAAACTTATGCGTCCTAAATTTGCGAGCATCTGGTGTGTCCCTTATAGAACACCGTTGAAACTCGCTTATGTCCTCAACTAGAAGTGGCTGCTATATCCCATATCTGAACTTTAATGTGTCCTTAAGTGAAAATTCCTCGTGTGCCTTACATTAAAACTCATGTGTGCTAAAGTAAAAGTGACTAATGTGTTCCAGACTACAAGTAGAAATATCCAAGTCTTCAACGTACAGTGGTATCCCCTGATAAGGTTATATGTATATGAACATACGAAGTAGAAAGTTTGTTCTCTCTCTCTCTCTCTCTCTCTCTCTCTCTCTCTCTCTCTCTCTATATATATATATATATATATATATATATATATATGTGTGTGTGTGTGTGTGTGTGCGTGCGTGCGTGCGTGCGTGCGTGCGTGCGTGCGTGCGTGTGCGTGCGTGTGTGTGTGTGTGTGTGTGGAGTCAAAACCCCATAGAGACCCCCCCCCCCCCCACACACACACACACACACACATACACACACACGCGCGCGCGCACGCGCAGGTACATACACACACACGCTAGCACGCACACACAAATACTCACACTAGAACCGAATATAGACATCGTTATTTATATCAATGAATACAGGTCAGCACAAATTTGTCACTCAGTACCTACATATTTTCAGCGCATGGTACTTGATTGCTTTGGGGATTTCATATAACAAAACGAGATATCAAAATGTAAAGCTCGGTACAACTCCTGAAAAAAAAAGAAAAGTAAAAAGCCAAGTTATGACACTATTTTCATGATCTGGGCACAGGGAAATCTGTAGTGAAGAAGCTATACAGGAGAAGACAATGCAATGTTGCATGTACATACTGTGTGACGGTGCTATACACGACAAGATTCTGCTGTTTTGCACATGCACTACAATGTTTCATTTGATATTTAACACAGAAAGTGTGAAGACATACAAGCTAGGAGGGGGAGGGAGGGCAGGCGACGGCTTTAACTTTATGCCCCTTGCATCCCGTCTATCACTTCTTCACGGTTTTCGTCTAACGATTTCCATGGTATATGACTAGTCACCGGTCACCATCAGTCACTTTTGATGTGGATGTATTTATTTATATATGGCCATGGGTAGACAGATGCCCATAGCTCAACCCTTTCTCTCTTGGCGTGTGTGTGTGTGTGTGTGTGTGTAAGATATATCAGGATATCTAAACACTTCAAAGAGAAGCAAATGAATGGAGCAGAATAAGGTCCTCTTACTTCATAACCGACTGTTGATTTGCCAGGCTTATCACTGTCGAGTAATGACTGGAACGGGAACAGACCACTTGGCCTTACACCAGTTGTTAAGTCGGTCGATTGAAAAGTAAATGAACATGCGCACAAAACACACATTTTTCACTTGTCAGTTAACCACTTTCAAAATAATGAATGTAACAAATGTAAGCTCTTTGAACTTTACCAACTGATAGTTGGCCACTTTGACAATAGTGGGTGTATTGGAAACATGTCTGGAACCAATTGAGATTTGCTGCTTCTAAGCTGCTGAATACGACAGAAAAAGGCCCTTTGACTGTTTTAGCCTGCTGTAAAGTGCAAAATACAAAAAAAAAGGGTCGGAATAGCTCAGTTGGTAAAGCGCCGGACTCGTAATCTGTCACGCGCAAGACGCCGTTGCGTTTTTGTTGTTGAGGTGTGTGTAGCCGTTGTAATTCTGGCTTGCGTGCTAAGGGAGGTAAGTCCAGGCGAGAAGGTCTGTGGGTGCGATGTTCACGTGTGTGTGACCATGATCACCGTGAGGGTCAGCTTGTGTTGTTGTTGTCTATTGGTTGAGGGAAGCTGGTGAGCTGTGGTCAGTTTGTCGACTGGGATGCTAGCTTGGCTTCTCTCATCAGTTTCGACTCCTGGAACCGTCCACGAAGGTTCGGCGGTTGCAGTATGGTGTCTGACACTCTTGCTACCTCGCTTGGTAGGGGGTCACGGTGAGCTCTCGGTCGACTGTGTGTTGGCTTGGCTTCCGAGCGTTTGTTTCTATGTTTCGGTGTGCCGTCTGCAGTTTACGTTGAGCAGTGGTGCAGAGAGGCGTCCACTGGTACACTGCAGCACGGGTGTCCTGTCCTGTCCTGGGTGTCGACCGTCCTGTGAGGGAGACGGAGGTCTTCAAGGTCGGGTCCTGCTTCCAGGCGTCGGTGGGCTGGGTGTTTTTTTTTTTTTGACCCAGGTGAGGTTATATGGGATGTGAGGAGTGGAAGGTGGTAACGATCGTGACCATGTAAATAATGTATAGACTGGGGGAAGTTGTGCCGTTAATTGGTGGTTATGTATTTAAGGTGAAGCTACAGCGTTGTTTGGTCACATTTGTGAAGGTGCAAACCATAATATCTCGGGTGTGGCGCTTATTGTGGTTATTCCGTGATGGAGGAAAGATGGGGGGTGAAATGGTATTGTTTGTGTGGCGTCGTATATGTCGTGCGAGTGGTTAAACGCCACATGTGCTTGGTAAGGCCGCCTGAATCGTGACAGTAAGAAAAGCGGGTCGCGTGACTAAAAATATTTCCGTACATTCGTTATTTGGAGCAGACGCGTTAAAACGTACGTGTAGGCTGTTGTGAAGTTCACTCATATAAGGTGTAGGAGATAGGGGGATGTAGAGAATGGAGAGGGTGGTAGTCCTAGTTGGCTTGCTATGGTAATCAAATAAAAGGGTAGGTAAAGGGAGGGGGTGGGTATGATGAGGGTAGGGGTAACTTATGGATACTATAGTAGCGTATACAATAGTTAGGTTAAGGTTGGGTATTATAGAGGGGGTAGCTTAAGGGTATCTTTGGGTTAAGAATAATACTTATTATAAAGTGAGTGCAGGGATGTTAATTGTTATGTATATGAATAGGCTTTCATGGTGTGGTGCTATGACATGTGATGTGCTATCCCATGTTTGGTTGTGAGGGAAATGTTTATGCGGTCATGTGTTTTTTTTTGTTTATTCTTTTTTTGTTTTTTTTTTAACAAGACTGATTTAGTGTCGATGGGGATGTAATTTAAGACTGAGAGAGTATTACCACAAGCATTTGTCAATACGGCTTTAAAAATGGAGATCTGAGGTCGATGCGGGTTTGCCTATTCTAGTTCAGTACCAAATATAGAGGGAATACTGTCGACTGTTCTGTTGTTCTGTTAATGGTTTAGTAGTGATAGAATTGTATGGAACAAGAGCTACAGTATGCTGTTAAAATCGTCCATGGCATTAAGACAGACCTTGTGCTGTTAATGTCCGACTGGTCAGTTCTATTACTTTGCTGGTGACAATATTGGTTTTTGATTAGTGTGCCACTGGTGTGAGCACAGTCCACCTTTATAGTCGCGTTGTATGAGGTGGGGGGGGGGGGGGGGGGGGGGGGTACATATTATGGAGAAATACAAACTCAGCCCCATGTGCAAATGAACTCTGGTGATTTATTAAAAAAAAAAACTGTTGTCTGGACCGATAACATTTACGACTGCTAGTCAAAAACTCTGGTAGGAACAGCAGTGGGCTGGGTTAAGTGGCGTTAAACCAGTATCGGTACCGTGTAGTCATAAGGACGTTTTGTAACTGTAGGTGCTGACAGACCGCCCTGGCTTCCGCCTTTGACTCCCGCCTGGGCTGTCGTTCTCCTGGTTTTCGCCGGGATCTACCCTGGCAGCTGTCCTGTCATCCGCTGTGATGTCTGCTCTGATGGTCGCCTGACTTCTTCCTTGGCTTGGCTCTGATGCGCCCACCACCCGTACCAGTCCGAGGTGGAACCGACCTGGGTGGGCGCTAAGTGAGGCCGCGAGGGGTGTGGGTGTGGTGTCACCTGCCGCCTGCGTCTGCATTTGGAGGAGAGTCCTACGTGCGTGACCTGTCCAGGTCACGTGTGTCCTCACCGCCAGCTTCCAGTCTGCGACTCTGTGACTGCAAGGTTGTTTCCACTGTGGTCCTCAGGTGTCACACGTAGGGTGTGATAGTTACACTACTGCATACACACACTTTGTGATAGGTAGTGCACTCTACACTATCATCAGTTGGTGATCTTCAATCATCTTCAGTCTCCATTGTTATTAGTCTTCAGTCTTCATCATCTGGTAAGCTTCAGTCATCGTCATCGTTGGGTCTCGACAGTTGCGCCTCACTCTGTCGTCCTTCTTTCATCCCCGTCCGATTAGCCGGTGGTGTGATGTTGTGACTACTGATGGTTGCGGAGACTTGCTAGGGTGAAGCCGCCGTTAATGGTGTTGGGCGGATGTGTGTGGGGGGGGGGGGGGGGGGGGGGGGGGGGGGGGAGTGGGAAAATGTTTGAGTTGTATATATGTTTTTCTTAGTAATATTGATTATTTTTGAGGGAAGAAGTGGTGGGTCATTTGAGTTAAGAAGTGCTCCTGGGTGAGCAAATTGCCAGCGGAGGTTGGTCAGGTTGTCTTGAGCGGCTGGGTATCGCATGGGCACCAAGGGTTCGGTGGCGCTGTCTAATTGCCTGGCAGTCCAGCCCTTGGTACCATGTGATTCCGCCAGTGGTGCCCCTTGTCTAGGTTGGACTCTGGGTGGGTCGGGATCCCTTGAGATTCCCAGCGACAGGAGGGCAAGTTGCTATTGGATGGTGTTTGTATGCACTGGAGTTGGGTCTGTGCTTGACCGCTGTGCACTTGGTTTGTGCACCTGTATTCGTTTGATTGGTGTCTGTTTTGTAGTGCGTGTTAGTATTAGTTAGTGGGAGGGAGGATTTAAATAGGGAAACCCATTACATCCCTAGGGTGTTCCCTGTCACCGTCTTATACGTTGTGACGTAATCCAAGGGTTGCGGGGGGTCGAATCTCCTCCGCCGTGCCTTTTCGGTACAGGGGGGACTTTTCCCTCGGAGTTAACATTAGTTCTGACTCCATTCCCCATACAGTCCTTCAAATGAGACTATAAACCGAGGTTCCGTGTGTGAACGCATGCATAACATCTTGCACACACGTAAAATCCCATCACCAACTTTCGGAAGAGAAGACCAGTTTGGCCGTTGGTATGGATGACACGTTACACATAGCATGCACCCTGCGTGAGAAATGGAAAGAATGAAGGAAGTTAGGAAATCGAGTGAACGATATTGAACGAAATTGACTGGGTGACACAGGAAAACGACTGAATGAAGCGCCAGCTGGCAGCTCTTCAGTCGGCACTACCCAGGTAGGCAGTCCGTTGTGTGTAAACGAGTGTGGATTGTAAAGCGCTTAGAGCTTGGTCTCCAGCCGAGAATAGGCGCTATATAAGTATTCGTTATTATTATATTATTATATTATTATTATTTATTATTCTTCTTCTGAATCATTTGCTACCTAGGTTGAAAGTAATGAATGACTACATTGGACAAAATTATATTGATCTGAATCATTTCTAGCATGGCTAAGAGTTATGAATACGACATAACATTTCATTGGTATGAATCATGTGTTAACCACGTTGCATGTAATACAATGGAAAACACCGGTTTAATTTCAAATAATTTATTAGTCACTTTCAATGCAATGAATACAACAGAAGACACGGGTGTGATGTGAATCATTTGTTAGGCATTTGTTAGGCAATGGAAATAAGCCCTTTGGCCTTGAACCGTTTGGTTAGTCAATATGTTAACCACTTTGAAAGTAACAAAACATTATGGAAATGGGTCTTTTGAAACTGAACAGATTATTAGCCTCTTTCAAAGTAATAAATACAAATCAAAAAGCACCCTCAACTTTAACCCTGTTGTCAGTTTACCTCCTTGATGAAATTTGATCTTCAACCAACAGCAAGGTGAAAATGGGTCAAAATATATTCAACAGGTGTTAGTATTCCATAATGCAAACCATTTCAAAATTGATGTTTACTGGACAAGAAATCGCTATCCATCAAGGCACATTAAAACACACACACACACACACACACACACACACACACACCACACACCACACACACACACACACGCACATACATACCAGAGAGAGAGAGAGAGGACAGAGAGAGAGAGAGAGAGAGAGAGAGAGAGAGAGAGAGAGAGAGAGAGAGAGCTGAAAAACACCTTGCAGTTAATCAATCGCTCAGAAAAACTCAGAGCTTTAAGAACTATCTGTGCCTTGAGTTTTGCAGTATTGCGTTTCATCCAGGTCAGCCTAACTATTCCTGAAAAAAA